>BGPR01024866.1:0-22833 GCA_013235015.1 Araneus ventricosus | reverse complement strand
TGATTTTATCCAAAAGTAATGTTTTAGAGCAAAGGTATTACGACATTTGTTAAAATGTGCTGGATTAAATGAACATTTGCCCTGACATTTATTTTGCGAAATATATTATTTTTCAATATAAAACATATACTCGTTTCTTTGCATAAATTTATGAGTAATGAGTTAAAAGCGTTCGGCGTAATATCTAATTCGCTGCTATAGCACTTTATAAATTTTACCCGCAAATGCTTACTTTTAATTGTAATAATGGAAGTTGAATAACTCTACAATAACATTAGGAAAAGCAGCTAAGTTTAACGACAGCACTACACAATTTTTAAAATTCTACTGATAATACATGCTAAAATATTTTTAGTTATTTAGAGGCATTTTAGAAAGATTTGCACAAATTTCAATGCCGCAAACGAAAGAAATAAAATACAAATGCATACCAACATCTTCACACCAGACAGTCCAAGATCCACAAAAAAGTATCAAGTATTTCATGAATAATGTCCACATTTTGAAGGATCTATTTAACAATGTTTGAAAATTATGAAATATTAACCACTTTCCGATCACTTCAACTCGTCACTTATATATTGCTCATTTAAAATCCAACAGAAAATATTTTTAAAACAGGGAAATCATTTTTAAAATAGAGAGAATAAAAGTCATCAATAGAACAATACTTGTTTTGATTAAAAATTTGCTGACATTCATGAATAATGAGTGTCATATTTCATCCAGACAGAAACACCACGCCCGTTTGTTTCGACTCAGGTAACAGAAATTCTAGGTGTGTTCGTTAGATAAATTGTACTTGGAAATTTTGGCTTCAGACAACGCTGTAAAATTGGTGGTTGTTGAATTCATGCGGAAAGTTTCACAGAAATTGGCTTCGCTTGTTAACGATAAATTTGGGTCTAAATAGATATCCACTAGGTTATAGAAACGGTTTCTAGTATGTTACAAAATCTCTCCGCGAGAAGGAACTGCAAATCTTACACAAAATTTATTCACTATTAAATCTGCTATTTGAGGCGTATAAAATTTAAACAAATGAGTATTTTTTTTTTATTGTGACAGAGTTGTCCTTAAAATCCTGACAGCATGGTTCCCGTGTTTTCGCTCCGTGATTCATTAACAAAGCATACACAAGCGCGGTCGAGTTGGGGCAAGAGAGAGTAATGAACCTTTGTAATTTCTTGATTCTTACAAATTTACATAAAATAAGAATTATTTTCTAATAAGCAGAAATGGCGGAGAAACAATATAGGTATTAAATATTAGAACCGTTTTTGGTTTTAATTTTATTTGAGATAACATTAACTAGCGAATGAACTTGGACAAATCAAGATGAGGCGCATCTATTCAGCGTTCGAACTTTTTTCGTTTCATTTGCCGTCAGTGGCGAATCCAGGATTTGGTCTGGGAGGGGCTGAGGCCATAAACATTTTGTATCGTCGTGACGAATGTCAAACCTCATGGCTTATGTAAACCAAAACACTTGAACTTTACAGTCTTTCCTCACCTAACAATAAGAATCATAAAGAACACTTCAATACTTTTGATAATTTAATAAAAAATTTCAGTGAAATAAGTAGCCAAAAAATGTTTCCGACTGTGTCAACTCTACATGTACAAATGGTTAGGTTAGGTTACATTAACGTCCCGTTTTGAAGCAACACGAGGGCTATTTAGGGACGGACCTCGTAATTTTGAACCGCGGTCAGATGACGAGGACGACACCTGAGCTGGCACCCCCCTCTCCAAACTTCCGCGCCACACCAACGGGAGGACGTTTGGCCACTACGTATGATTTAGCGTGCAACAGGCCCCATACACGGCGGATCTTTAGTGGAATCGGGTTTCGAACCTGCGACCCTCCGGCCCCGAGGTCGAGACCTTAACACAAGGCCACCGCGGCCCTACATGTACAAATGGAATGACTAGAAAAGTAGAAAAATTTTCGAGCCTGTCAAGCCAGAAAGCAATGTTGTCATGTTTTTATTATTTTTTTAAAGAAAGGGAAATTAAGATCAAACAGTTGTAGTGATTTTAAATGAAATCAAGAATTCTGGTTTAGCTCTGGGAAGGGTTGCAGCCCCTAGCTCCCCCGGATTCGCCACTCTCTGCCGTCAACATACTACAGAAATGTCCACGCTGTTTCAACACATATACAGTCGGACCTCTATTTAACGAAGTTGCTAAATCCCGAAAAAAAGTTCGTTATATGGAAAATTCGCTAAATAGAGATTCACCATTTAAAATACTTTAAGCTACACAAAACAGATTTTAAAACTCATAAACATGGAATATTATTTTAAAAAGTAATTAATCACACCTTTTATTTGTAAATTAATATATATTTGTTTTATATATCTTACCCATCAAAAAGAAATCTGCAAGGAAAACAAGAATAAAACAAAACATTGTCCGGGAACACACTGTATTTTCAATTTAAAAAAATAATTTTATATTAAAATTAATGAATTTTAATGACATTGTCGCATTTATTATAACAAGTAATTTTAAGCATACATTACCACATTCGTCCTTAAATTTAATTACTGATAAAGTCTGTTAATTTTGTCTGAGTTTTTTTTGTTTGAAAAAGTATTTTCTCTCATAATACTTCTCGCATCTTTGCAATGAACCAAAAGCCCTTCAGGCGTATTTCCTTCAAACTGTAATCAGCGCCGGGTTATTTCAAATGATTTTAGCATTTCATCATACGAAGGTTTGTTGATTTCTGCATCATAATCATTTGCATCTACATCATCTTCGTCGCAATTCATTGCTGTATTGTTTTTATTTTTCATACTATCCAAAATATCCAATTCAGTTAGTGTTTCCGAGGTTTCAGCTTCAGAATCAAGTGAAAGAAAATCATCAATCAGCACATCATCGTTTTTCTTTGATGCTCAAGCACTTTCGCTTTGACATTTTCCAGTTACAAGAACCGAAATTACCCGCACGACTTTGATCAATAATCTAGAAAACGGGAGACTAGTTCAAGGACACGAGACAGCTCCACTGAGGGTGAAAGGGGGAATATTGAAAGTTTTTCTAGTGAAGTGGACGTTGGGGGGAGGGGTGTGTGGATAAAGGTTGCACTTCCTGGATGAAATGCACAGAATGATAGCGATTTTACTGCTCTCGGCGAGTTAGGCGACTGATAAAGCCAGTTCAAGGTCATTGACCACTATAAAATGTGTTAAAAGAAAGAATAAGTTTGAAATTTTCAGAAATATTTTGAGAAATAGGGAGAAAAAAAAATATTGGATCACAAGAAAAAGTTCGTTAAATAGAGAATGCACTTCGCTATTTGGAGGTTATTTTACGAAGAAATTCGCAAAATGTTCTTGGTTCCAAGGAAAAGTTCGCAAAATAGAGAAATTCGCAAAATAGAGGTTCGTTAAATAGAGGTCCGACTGTATTAACAATACTGTCAGAACTATTAAAACTTGAAAGTGATGCAAAAATAGTTTTTGTGCTATGATATGCTCCGAAGTTATTAAGGAAAACATTAAAATTTCGAATAATTTTTAATTAATTAATTAAAGACCTAATTAAAATTTTGAAAAACTATTTCTTACTTAGCACCTACTACCGAAGAAGTAGCTAAGTGTCAAATTTAGTAGCTCTAGTTCCAAGGATCTGCTCTGTAGAAAGTTACATTCCTCCAACAAGTAAGAAGTCATCAAGGCTTCAAGGAAACTGGAAAAAAAAAAAAAAAAACGAAAAACCAATTAATCGGCCGACCCAGGAAAAAAAAAACATACCGGAAAAGCAATTCATCACATGAGTCCGGTCATAAAAAAATATTACGAAAAGGAAGCTATAAACGTTTAAACGACTGTGCGGTAATAGGGAGGTTAAAGGTATTTGTTTAGTAAGAATTTACAAGAATCACATATCATGCATTGCAGGCTTATATTGCAACTACCAGTAATTTTTCAAATACTCATAGTTATGTAATGAATTGAAACGAGCAAATGTCAACTGCTGATCAGCATTAATAAGAACTGGAAGAGCGAGTCTTTTTTAAAAAAAGCATGGTATAAAAAATCCGTATATCTATGAAAATTTGGTGTATACTAAATTTTTATGGCAAGTAGGGAGGTCCAAAATTATTTTTTCCTCTGCATTTTCAATTCTTTTTAAACTGCTTTATTCCATGGAGAACTTTGGCCGAAAATTTAATATTCAAGAACGAATTATAAAATTCAACTGAAATTCTATTCTTTAATTTTACTGAAATATAGCAATAGAAGTAAGGATCCATAAAGCATATTGGAATCTAATAAAACAATACATGAAAACTTGCCAGTTTTTGAGATAAATGAAATTTAAGAAAATTCTACAAAAGTAATTAATTTATAAAAATTCTAAAATAATGATTACTTATAAGCGATTTTCATTCTTTAATTTAATAGAATTTCTGAATAACAGAATTCAAGAGTCAGTTTCATAAGACACAGCACTTCAGATTAATTTTGAAATGTATTACAATAAAGATATTGAATCATTTTATGTCTTTTTATCATAACAGCACAATGTAAAATATTTGAATCGAACAATTTAATAGTACTCCATAAAAGGAGACAGCTTATTTAAATAACTTTTCGTGCAACTTCAACTATTTTTCTCTGCATCTTCTTTCTAATTGAAGTGATTGAAAAAATATCAGTGCACACCATTAAATGACACAAAATTCTAATGGTCTAAATATAATTTTAAATCAGTTTTATACTGATACGTATGGATCTTGAATAGTTATTAGTACTTACTGTAACCAACTTTATGTTTATAACCGATGTTGTAGAAAGCTCTTTATAGCACTTTTCTCATTTCAAAGATATAATACATAAATCTACTTTCTATATTCTCTTCTTTAAAAACTGTCTTTAAAGCCGTTCACTTCTCTTCCAAAAATAAACAGCACAATTATAGCTTTAACGTAAATAAATGATAAAGAAGTTGCAGAAAAAAAATATCAGTAATGGTTTGGCAATTACGTCAGTATTGTTTGTATCACAAATTAAAAATTACAGTTGTTTTATTTAGGGCAAGATTTACGTATGATTATTTTGCTTTCGTACATTTTTGAGTAAATTTTGCTATTTTTGTTAAAATTTAGAATACTGGTTTTTATTCAATTAATGTTCTTATGCATGCAGAAGAATCTTGACATCTTAAATTAAATCATTCAGCATCGGTTCTGAAATATTTAAAAGCTATAAATCGAAAAATTCTTTGTTCGAAATGCAGTTTTTTTTTCTCTGTCTTTAAGGGGACTGATTATTAGGTGGGTATTTGTCTCACTATTTGTAGGTCCTGAAGGTCAGGTGGACAATTCACACGCGGGCGGCCGAACGGTTAGTGCCAATCAATTAGATTCACTCTTATTTTTTATATAACTGTTTTATTATGGCGACTAAAAGGTAAAGCGCTTTTCTTTTAATTTACAAGAGTTTGAAGAACAATCAAGTGAAGCCAAAATGGCTCACAAGAATGAACTAAATGTCATTGAAGCAGCTTTGAAAGACACTGAATAGCTACAGGAAGCCCCAAGTACGGATGTCCCAAATGCAATATCACGCCATTTTTCATGAAATGGCGTGATATTTCAGCTAGAAAATATTGATGTACAAAGAAGCAATTTATTACTATTACACACCTTAAAAAACTGTTTTGTCTTTATAGATTCATTTTAATTATGTTTTACTTTTTTAAAAATCGCAATAGACCTAGATCAAGGATGGGCAAACATTTTTTAGGAACGGACAAAATAAAATAATGAAAAGCTGATAACTCAAAAAATTTGAATTCGATTTGAAAATTTGGACTCTACTTAAAAAAAAAAACCTTCAATACTGATCCGATGAATGGAACTGTCGCTGCATTTCTAAAAGCTATATTTTGCTATAAATATAGCATTTCTAATAGCTATACAATTTCTATACTATTATTTTAATACGGCGGGCCAAATTGAGCTTGAAAGCGGGCCCCATCTGTCTCTAGTTTGCCCATCATTAGCCTAAATTATTGGTTTGTTATTTGTTTAACAAGTTCTTATTTTTTTTTTATCTTGAAATACAGTATATCATGAAAGTTATTGTTTTATTACAAGATACAGATATTTTATCCAAAAAGTGTTCCCTTTGTTCCTTTCCCGAATATCAGACATGGAAGAATACATACCGCTTATGTAGAATAAACTGAGACTATTTTGAATGCTGTAGTAGTTTCGAACGGTTTCTTCGCAATATTTTAAAAGAATTTATGACTAAACTGTTATTTTCCTGATCAGGATAAAGTTCCTTCGGAGGCAGCTGTGCAATAAGAAACCAATTCCTAAGTACACATTTTGAAAAACAGCTGCTTTCAGAAAATAATTTATAGAAAAATTCTGTTGCTGTAGGTTTCCAAAACTAATTATTGCCTTATTAGCAGGCTGTTGTGCGATGTATTGTAGCTGGTTGAATTCTGAAAGGCAAACTACACAAACTTAGGTACAGATTTAGTAGCGAATTCAGTCCGTAACTTGTAAGTTGGTTCATGATTGCACAACTATACGTCATTTTAACATGTCTTCTTTTGTGCATGCTGGATTTAAAAAACATATTTACAATCCATTTTGTTCACATGTTTGTTAACAGAAGTGAGGTTGGATATATTTTGCAATAACAGTTCTTTGAAATCATTTAATATTTAATTCATTAAAAGTTTGAGATAAAAAGTACCAACTGAACGATTTTTGGCAACGTCAATTTTTATTTTTTTAAGGTTATGTTAATTCAACATTTTTAACAAACTTTTTATTAATTTAAAAATCAAAATTTATAAAATTATTTTTACTTTCTCGTATACGAAGTATGCATAAATTACTGTAATCATCAAACAATTCAACTTTAAGATTTTTACGATTACCCGTGTTTCAGACCACATCGGTCCCCCTACAAAAAAAGGAAAAACTAATTGTGTGTGTCTGTCTGTCTGTGTGTATGAACATAACTTTAAAACGCAACATGTTGGATGGATAAAAGTTTACATGTAATTCTCCCACCAAAATTGTAGATATGTATCAAGTTTTGAACCAAATTCGTAAAAAGTAGAAAATATTTTTCCTAAACTCGGTTTTCTTCATTGTGCAATAAAATTATTAAAAATTACCCAATTAAATAATTCAACATGAACGATGCCATTCAATTTGAATGAAAAAATTATTTATATTTTAAATTATTTTATTTATTTGCCTGCGGGCATTCATGGAAAATATTATACGCATTTTTAGTTATAGAGTTTATTCAGATGCGAAATTGACATTCCGTCCGGTGAAAATAATAAATGCATTCAGTGGCGAATCCAGAAGGGGATCTATGGGGCTACAGTCCCCTCCCCCACAGAGCTAAGCCAGAATTATTGATTTTATTTAAAATCACTACAACTGTTTGTTCTTAATTTCCCTTCTGTTAAGAAAAAAATAAAATCGTAACAACATTGCTTTCTGGCTTGACAGGCTCGAAAATTTTCATACTTTTCTAGTCATTCCACTTGCTCTTGTAGCGCTGACGCGGTCGAAGACATTTTTTGGCTACTTATTTCACTGAAATTTTTTATTTAATTATCAAAAGTATTGAAGTGTTCTTTATGATTCTTATTGTTAGGTGAGGAAAGACTGTAAAGTTCAAGTGTTTTGGTTTACATAAGCCATGAGGTTGGACATTCGTCACGAAATTTTTATGACCTCAGCCCTGTAAAGTATTTAGTTGGAGAAATACGCAGAGTCGAATAACTTGTAATTAAGCATGCGATATTTTAACGTCCTTTTTATTCATGATGGACACGGACATAGAACATTAAGTTAGAGACATCAAAATTACGCAAAGAATGACACGTCCTTAAATGGACTAGTTTTAACAGCGTCTGAGCGTGCGCGCAACCACGCAGGGCTGTGCCACCTACTCAGGAGATTCCACATCAGATTATGAGGGTAAATGGGTTGACGATGTAATTTTCCCAACAAGCCCCCCCAGACACAAATCCTGGATTCGCCACTGAATGCATTTATTTGTATGCAAGTTATCGTGGTTAGAGTCAAAATAATTTTTTTAATTGTGAAAATCAGAGAAAAATAGCAAATTGGTATCATTGAAGAGATAACATTAGCATGGCGGACGAATTGTCTTCTTCCGAGGAAAGTTATTTTCGGATAAGTTTTCAATTCAAGTTATCTCATTCCTAAAATTACAAAATCAAGAAGCAACAGTGATAAAGGCATCAGTAAAAAAAGTAATTTTGGATATTTTCAGACTATTTTGATACGCCAGATGATGATATTTGTTTGCATTTCTCATAGACTAAATCGTCGTCGTTCACGCAGAAGTCACTCCACAAAAACCTGTTGACGGACTACTGCAGTCGATTAGAATTTGCAATTAATTATTTCGTGATAGAAACCTATTATCTAAACATGAGTAAATCAACCGTAGGAGCTAGAAATATGCAAAATAATTTTTACTCTTTATCATAACGACTCAAAATGAATTACCAATGACCGCATCTCGAAACTATAGTTTTGAACTAAGTGACTTTTGCCTGAACGATCTCGCATTTTAAGTGATAGCGTCGTGTGAAAATACGCGAGAAAGACGAACTATTTCGATTGTTTTTCTGTCTTCTAATATTAGCGAAACTCTGCTTTCTTTATCTGAGCATAATATTTATGATAGAGATGAGGCATAGTTTTTTTTAAAACTGATTCATTTCTAATTCCATTAATCTCTTTCATACGGTAAAAGTATGCATTATAGACTTTAAAACGAATTTTAACACTCATTTCAAAACTCACGAACCTGAAAGGATCACATTTGCTAGTTCTTATATAAAACCACTTGATATACCCGGCGTTGCTCGGGATAAAAATATCTTCCAAGTCTATGAGCTTGTAAAAATTTAAACTTGACTAAACGGTGTTTCGCAGCAGCATCTTTCGGTCATTTTCGTTTGACCTCTCCCGTGTCATCTTACCTTTCGGCCAGCACTTCCTTTTGTCTCCACACTTTGAACCACTTTGCATGAGTCTAACAATTCTTGGAACTCCACATTTCCTTCCCCTTAATTACTACTTCGACAACAGAAGCTCTTTAATATCATGGTTTTTATTACCATCATCCAAAGTATTATTCTCTTCGTTTTGGTTCTATGTGCCTGATCGGAAAAAAAAACCCGATAGTGTTCCTTCTTTTTTCTCTTTATACCCTTTCCCTTCGGAACCGCACTTAATGACCTTGAATGACTTTACACTCTCATTTAAAGTTTTGTCAAAATTAAATGAAGCATCTCATATGGATAGTTATTAACTAACATCATTGGATTGTTGTCCAAACATATTGAAATATGTACATGCTATGAAATAAAAGTGGAAATAAAAATTCCGCTTTTTTTTTTTAATATTCAAAGAAAGCCATATTTTTTACCACATTTTTATTAACTCGCTTTCTTGTCTGTCTGCTGTTCGGTACAAATTTTGCAATGAATTTTAAACTAACTTCCCGATGAGCTGGAGACTTGAAACTTTAAGCGTAGCTCAGAACTAGGTGACAATGCAACATTAATTCGCTTTCTGTCTGTCTGTTTGACAGTCATTTCATATTTTGCATGACGCATGCGCAGTACGTTTTTTATTATATCTCGGAAATTATTAACATTACAGACTTGGTTCTTGTGTATATGGATGGCCCATGGGATCATCGAAGTACCCCCATACGTTAGCCATATCTTTGCGCATGTGCAGTACGTTTTTCATTATATCTCGAAGGTTTCTGCGTCACGTAACTTAATTTTTCAGGAAAATAGCAATTTTCTATTTATGATCAGGTGAAGAGAAACTGAAATAAACCTGAAATTTGCCACATGTCTCCGTCATAATCTCATCAAGATGTTTAAAATCGGTTGCAAAATTTCATACACACAAGACTAAAAAGCAGAAAATAATTATTTAAATAAAATAAAAATTTTAATATACCACGTTTTTAAAACGGACTAAAAAGTATAAAATAATTTCTTCTAGCCCCATACAGATTTAAAACGAAAAACGTGGGGCGCATGCAATATTTAATAGTAAAGAGTGTAGGGAGTAGCTGTCGTTGAGGAAACTCACACAACAGTTCATATCATTTCCATTGCAATAAAATTGTTAGTGACTGAAATAAACTATTTATGCATGCAATATTGCATGCGCCCCACGTTTTTCGTTTTAAATCTGTATGGGGCTAGAAGAAATTATTTTATACTTTTTAGTCCGTTTTAAAAACGTGGTATATTAAAATTTTTATTTTATTTAAATATTTCTTTTCTCCCTAGTTCGTCTCCCTTTGATAGGAACCGGACTAAGTAACCTTGAAAGGCTTAACCCTACCGGAAATAAAAATGTCCAAAGAAAATACTATTTTCTTATGTTAATTTTAATAGTGGTAAAAGCACTTGTATAAAGCATTCCATGAAATAATAATTTGGTTTCAATTTAATTTTATAACAATAGAAAACATTGTTACAGATTGTGTTTGAAATGAATTTTGGAATGTTAATTATAATTAGAGCAAAAGTTGTACCGCAATGGATGTCATGATAACTGTAATTGTAACTGTGATGTTGTGTTTATCGTGTTAACTGTGGTTTTAACTGTGTATTGTATAGTGCATTCCTGTTGTATAGTTGACGTACTTGTGTTTCTGACGTGTCTTCTCATATCATCAAAATAAACTAATATTAAATGGAACTGATTAAGCTTCTTGCTTGGTAGTATTCTGAAGAGCACTTTACATACACCAGCAATGACATGGTGTCAGGAAGATTTACGATGAAATTGGATTTCTATCGAATGTAATCCACGTTCTTAAATCACGTGCATGATGGATACGTGCAGACCACCTGCTCCTTTGAAGTTCTCCATTGGAAATGTGAAAGAAAAGTGGAGAAAATGGAGACAGGAACTGGAAAATTATCTTCTCGCCACGGAAAAAGATGAACGTGCGGATAAAATAAAAATCGCAATCCTTCTCAATCTACTTGGAAGCGAAGGATTAGAAATATTCAACACATTCAAATTTGAGCCTCCTGAAAGTCAAACAAATTATTCTGAGGTTCTAAAGAAATTTGAAGAATACTGTTCCCCACGGTAGAATGTCGTCTATGAACGCTATAAATTCTTTTCGTGCGTCCAGCAAGAGGGCCAGGCTATTGAATGCTACGTAACGCAGCTGAAGACGTTAGCCTCAACATGCGAATTTGAGGAGCAAGAAAATGGACTTATTCGCGACCGCATCATCCTAGGAATTAGGGACAGTGGATTAAAAGAATGTCTTCTTCGTGAATCAGGTCTGGGACTTGAAAAGGCTATTGAAATAGTCAGTGCAGTTGAAACGAGTCGAAAACAGCTCCGCAGCATGAAAGGAGAAACAGCAGCGACAGCAAACAGTGTCAAGAGAAATAGACGGCAGAATCAACCGAAACAGTCGTCACAAGAGTATGAGTGCAAAAAGTGTGGGAGAAAGCACAAGACTCGCGAGTGTCCAGCATATGGAAAGGTATGTACTAAATGTAACAAGAAAAACCATTTTGCTGCTAAATGTCTCCAGAACTCAAAGAACATTCATGAAATGAAGGTTCCAGAGAATGAACTGGATATTTACATCGATTCTGTTACCGAAAAGGTACAGGAAAATGAACTAAATAGTGACTCTATGAATAAGAATGTTGAAATAGTAAGTGAAACATAGTATAAAAGTGTTACATTAAATGCAAATGATAAGTATTTTGAAGTTGATTTTAAACTTGATACTGGTGTTGAAGTAAATATTTTACCATTGTATGTTTTGAATATTGTTAAGGTTAAACCAAAACTTAGTGAAACTAATCTATCTTTAACTGCATATGGTAATTTTAAATTGAAGCCAGAAGGTACTATTATAATTAATTGCTCTACTACTAAACTCAAAAATATTTCTTTGCAGTTCTATGTTGTGAATGTTAAATCCAAACCAATATTAGGGTTAAAAGGTTGTTTGGAGTTAAAATTAATAGAAAGAATTGATGCTATAGAATGTAGTAAAATAAGTAAAAATGAGCTAATTAAGCAATACAAAGATGTATTTACAGGGACAGGTGAATTTCCAGATGAACCATATCACATTACTTTGAAGGATAATGCAATACCTGTAATTCACCCACCAAAGCGAGTTCCTCAGGCTTTACAGCCTAAATTAAAAGAAACCTTAGATAAATTAGAAAAAGAAAAAATGTGTCAAAAGTAAATAAACTTTCTGATTGGGTACAAAGTTTGGTTATTGTAGAAAGACCAAATGGAAATCTCAGATTATGTTTAGACCCTAGGTACTTAAATAAAGTAATTAAGAGGGAACATTATCAAATTCCTTCTGCAGATGATATTATTAGTAGATTAGAAGGTAAAAAAAAATGTTTTCTCTAGTAGATTTAAAAGATGGTTTGGGGCATGTTCCACTAGATGAAGTTAGCTCTGAAATTTGCACATTTAATACACCATTTGGAAGGTACAAATTCAATAAAATGCCATTTGGTATTGCATCTGCACCTGAAATTTTTCAGAAAAGAAATCAAAAGCTTTTTGGGGATATTGAGGGTGTAGAGATTTATTTTGATGACATTATTGTTGCAGGAAATGATGAAGCCTCGCATGATGCAATCATGTCGAAGGTTCTCGAAAGAGCTAGATCTGTAAATATAAAGTTTAATCCAGATAAACTACAATACAGGGTATCAGAAGTTAAGTATGTTGGTCAAATTATATCTAAATCAGGAATAAAACCTGACCCAGATCATATAAAAGCAATTGTTGAGATGCCAACACCAAAATCAAAAACTGAAGTTAGGAGATTGTTAGGCATGATAAATTTTCTTTCAAAATTCATACCCAATGTATCTAAAGTTACTGCTCCATTAAGAGAAATCATTCATGAAAATGTAGAGTTTAATTGGGGAAAGGAACAAGAAATGTCATTTGAAAACATTAAAGAATTGTTAACTAAAACCCCAATTTTAAAAGTTTTTAGTGCTAATGATGAAATAGTGATTCAATGTGATAGTTCAAAAGATGGGCTGTTATCTTGTCTAATCCAAAAAGGACAACCTGTGTCATTTGTTTCACGCAGTTTAACAAAAAGTGAAAAAAAAATAATGCACAGATTGAGAAAGAATTATTGACAATAGTTTTTTCATTTGAGAAATATCATAATTTTGTATATGGACGTAAAGTGATTGTACAAAGTGACCATAGACCCCTAATGGCAATTGTTAAGAAACCTATGCATAAAATATCTTCTAGAATGCAAAGAATGGTTTTAAAATTATTGAAGCATGATTTTGAGATTAATTATGTACCAGGTAATCAAATGTTTCTCGCTGATACTCTATCACGTGCATTTCCTGTTAATGAAACTGTAAATGATGATCCTGAAATGTTAAATATTGTGCATACTATTTCAAAACATTTACCCATGAGTGAAAAGAAAATAATGCAGTTTAAAAGGGAAACTGAATTAGATCCGGAATTGCAAATAGTTGTAAAATATATTCAAGAGGGTTGGCCTAAATGTTATAAAAAAGTAGATAATAGTGTAAAATTGTATTATAAAGTTAAAAATGATCTTTACATTAATGAAGGACTGTTATTTATGAATGAAAAATTCATTGTTCCTTATAGTTTGAGAAGAGATATGCTACAATTAATTGATGAAGCTCATTTTGGGATAGAAAAATGTAAGAGAAGGGCTAGAGAAATAATGTTTTGGCCAGGGATGAACTCTGATATAGAAAATGAAGTTTCACAGTGTGGGATATGCGAGAAATTTTAAAAAGCTATTAGTAAAGAGTCATTAAAATCTCACAAAGTTCCTTTTAGACCTTTCGAAAAGATAGGTGTTGATATAATGGACTTCGGTAATGTTAGTTATCTAATTATAATGGATTATTATTCAATATGTATGGAAATTATTGAACTTGTAAATAAATGTGCAGACGAGGTAATAACAAAATCAATTTTTTCTAGATTTGCTGTACCTAATACTGTAATTTCTGATAATATACCATTTAATAGCTACATTTATAAGAAAGTCATGCAATCCGCTCCTCTCCCCCATTGTACCTATACCATTAATAGCTCGAGAAAGTTGAAATTTTGCGATTTTTTAAAACTTAAATGTAGATATTTTTGACCGAAGTTTTGTTTGCGTTGTTACAACCGCATACTGTTACAATCGTGACCAGTCTACCCTATTTCTGTTGGATTTTTTTTTATCTAAATTCATAAGACTTCTTCTAAGACTAAACAAATATTTATTAGAACCCTAAAACACAACTATTACACTTCGTATCTGCGCACAATGTAACATCGTTCAACCGTACTCGTACTCTTATTTTAAATTCAAAGTAGGTCAACATCTGATTTTTGCCACTTATCTGGTATCATACACTGTTATAACAATAAATAAATTGAAGTCATGCTTTTGTCAGGCAATAATATTAAATATGCTTACACTTGTAAACATTAAGTAAAGGGAAAAACATATCATTCAGTTTTATTTTGAGATGCCTTAAACTTTTTATACAGAATATATCCAATTATCAACAACAGAATAATAATAGGCAGTATAGATATACAAATAAATATGATTATAGAATTCTTAGGACTTGAAAGTTGCTTGGTATAAAAAAGCTTATCGGATGCGTTCCAACATGTGTCATAGTGATACGGGGTAATGCCGGTCATTGCACAAATCTGAGCAACTCTGCAAGTTTTCTCGCAGTCAACAGTCTCCATTCCGGCAGTAAGAAATCTGAAAAATTCATCGAACCAGTTGGAGTTTCGTTTCAATCTTTGGAAAACTTTGACAAGTGATTTGGTGGTCAAATCCTCTACTCCGTAGAAAGTAGTTAATGAGTAGAGAAGCTCATATGTCTTTTTTCGCTCCTATAAAGAAAAGCTAATTGTAAGAGAATAAAACTCGCGCATAGTTCACAAAAGAAAAAGTTAAAAGTGTGACACCTCAGCCCATCGTAAGACACATGCTGTTAGATTTTAGACTGGACATTCACGACCGCTCCACTCCACGCAAATTTTGTAGCTCTCCATGGCAACAACCCGTCGTCACTTCTACTCACACTAAAATTCATGCGAATTGTGGAGCGGAAGGTTGGATACCCAACAGGTCCATTTGGAATGCAGGGCCATAAATGCTGAAATGCGACCGGTATATATACGTGGGGGAAGGGGAGAGGCTCTCTCGATCTAGAGGAAATAGGAGTAGACAGGTGTTAGCATTTTGAAAATGGAAGTAAAGTAGGAACAGTGATCGGTCGGGGATAGATTTGCATTGCGTGGAGCGGCCGTGAATGATCTGTACCTTTTGAATAACCGTGTTCACAAACAGGCAGACATAATTCCAAAAACAATTTTTGTTTCGCACTCATGGAAATCTAAAATGTGGAAACTCATCAAAATCTCGAAATTGAATTTTTTGATGATTAAAATTTTTTTCTATACTTCGTATACGAAAAACTAGAAATGGAGCTGGAATTCCCACAGCAAATTTTGGTACTTTTCTTTTAACGGAATCCCAGTCATCGTCCAGTGTTATTTTGGCGCCAACGTGTATCTCTAAGGTCTGCTAAATAATCTGCGCTTAATACTAGAGGGATATCGGTCAAAACTTGGCGATAATTTAATAGAATTTAGTGGGTTTTGTCTGGGGTTCCGTTAACTGAAAAGTACCCAATTTTTTTGTTTCTGCTTTTAGAAGTGACTTGAACACACTAGAGCTAGGTTCATAGTTGATTCTAGGAAGAGGAAAATGAACCGTTCGTTGAAAATACATAGCATTTGAAGAAGTGGATTCAGCACTTGAATTCAAGAAGTTATTTCCTCAATCGTTTTATAATTCACACTTGCACTGATATCAGTATTTACGGTTATTCTTCGGAAATCGGAACGAAATTAATCATTCCTTTCCCAATGTGAAGAGAAAAGAGAAGTGAGGCTTCTGCCAGGGTTGAGCATTTAATAGTTTATTCGTGCCTTTCATGCGCTTAATCGGACTCTGCCAAGAAGCTTCTGATGCGAGTTGCGATCGTTAGCAAATGAAAGTTTCAGCTGAACAGACTGTAGAAAATGAAGTTATAGAAACTGAAACTTTCAGCTCAACAGATTTCAGAAAAAATAGATATTATTGTCCATTCTTCAACGACTACTGACAAAATGCACAGGAATTTAAAGGCAAAAAACTGAAAGACTCGAGCAATCTCGAATTCTATCTTTTTTTAAGAAAAAAAAGTGAGACATTTTAGAGTAAAGTATTTTTTTTTTCCTTAGATGATTCTCAAAATTCAGTTTATCAGAATTAACGAATTAGAGCTTGTTTAAATACATATTTTATACTTCCAAACATGAAACTCCTTTAGAGAGGGCAATTTCCCTTAGAACGGAGGGTGGTCGATGTAGAGAGGTTTCATTATATTTGAAAAAAGTTTTGGAAAAATATATTTAAGCTTCAAATAAAAGTTGAATTGGTTCTTATTGTAGTTCTCTGTGTAAGTATCTGCACATAACACTGACAAATAGCAAAACCTTGATAAATAAAATTACGAAAGAATTTTATGAAATGGCAAGAGGTTAAACGATGACAAATCAAAGTTACTTGCAACATTTATTCATACTGTAAACTATGACTCAAGGAATACTTTTATGAATTGATGCTGCAGTTCATTGCTCTAGATAGTTTCGTATCGAAGGAGATAGCGGTTTTACCTACACGCTTGGGTATAAAACATAACATTTTTAGAGATTTTTCTGGTAATTATGTAGAAAAAACTTTTACAATTTAATTGCCTTACCCAAGGAAAAAGAAATGTTGTTATGTTTACACCTCAACTTTGATATAAAAATTTCGTATAAGAGTTTTTTTAATGTAACAAGAGTTGTCACTGGAATGAAGGAACTTTTGTTGTTCAAAGAATCGGTGACGTCGATCAGCTGTTAAAATATAGTTTATTTTAGAACACTATTTGACAATGAATCTTTAAAAACATTACTGGAAGATTGGCGAATGAAGTTTCTAATGTATTTTGCATGATTCATTGTCATACATACTTAAGTAATGCATTGAACCTTGTTTGTTGCCACATATTTTAGAAACATTCATTTATTTCTTTATTATTTCATTTAATTATATTCTTAGATTATAAAAATGAACGACTTGACAAATTTGCTTGTTTGTCATACGTTTATCAAATTATCGTTTGTTTAAACTTATGAGCGAATCTTCTGTTTTGTTTATTTTGGGTTCAAAGAATACCGTACCCAATATCCACTTACGTTTTCCGGTAACCCTCAGATTTAAGCAAACGCCAAGCAATTTGGATACTGTATTAAAATTTAGCCACCAGTGACTATGTAAATTGCGTGGTTAAAAATGTAACCGCCTTACAACCTTAAGAAGTCGCCAAAAAGAGCGATAACGAACAATTATGGCAGCCTTTCCACAAAATGAAGATATTATTTAAAGTAAACATTGAGAGCCACAGTAATAGGAACATCAAATTTAATATTTTCAAAGCATCCTTAAGCCATAGCATTTACTTTAAACTTTAATTAACATCTCCAAATAAAATGTTGAAATTTTGAAGATTCCCATTGATGAAGTATTACATCGGAAGTTGGTCGGTATAGCGGAAGTTCCACATTACTCCAAATAAACAAAACGAAAAAACTCTTCCATAAACTAAAATTAAGCCACTCATAGCCGATATTATTCGACACAAATATTACGAGAAATCCATAAACACCTCAAGTGTTCTTCGCACACAAAGTAAAAACTACAGCACATTCCGAAAACAGAAGGTATCGTTTAACCCCTTGTGTTGAAATGGCGTGTCAGACACGTGCATCGAATTACAGAATTTTTGATATTAAAATATATATTAAGTTAAAGTGGCAATTAATTTAAAAGACAAAAATCACTTGGACACGCTTAAATATGAGTGTAAGCCAGTAAGTAGGTTACAAACCGATATGAGAGTTCGAGAATTAGCAGTAAATTGTTTCCAAGTGTGGTAATAGGTGATGGTTCAATCCAACTATGTGATGTTCATTTCGAATTTATGAGATAACAGTTGTACACATGCGCAGCTGCATTTGAAAATGGCGACTGTGCTTGAGACGTGTACGCTAGAAGACGATTATTGACAGTATTTTGGGATCCTAAAGGAGTTTAGCTCGCTCATTTTCTGAAACAGGGTAAAACTGTGACGGCTACCTCCTACTATTGTAACATTCTGCCGAAGCTTCGGGTTGCAATTCGAAGAAAACATCCAGGCCTATTGACTCAAGGAATCTTGTTCCAACACAACACATAATGCCAGGCCTCACACAGCTTGATTAACCCAGGAAAAATTGAAGAATTTCGGTGGCAACTTTTTAAGCATCCGCCTTACAGAATTACCTCCTGTATAATCTTATACGGGGGTAATGCTTACAGCCCTGACTTCTAGCGATCATCACCTATTTGGTCCGCTTGAATTGCACCCGGGCTGAAGCGTTTTGTGACTGATGCAGACTCCGAACGTGAGGTACGTAAGTGACTGAGACAGCTGTCCAAAGACTTTTATGCAGCATGTATTGGAAAACTCAAAAAATGATGGGATAAGTGTATCAATGTAAATAGCGATTAGGTAGAGATATAAACATGCTTTTCAAGTAAATAACTTGGTTTCCTATTTTTCTATTGGCTTTTGTAACTTACTTACTTACATGCCCTTGTATCTCATATGCCCTTTCCGTTCTTATATGGATGGAAATAACAATAAATGTCCAAAATGTGGCACATAATTAGGAGTATAAATTAATTCACATTACAAGGAGTTAATTAGGTAACACAGAAAACAAAGCAGTCAAGAGATTAAATACATTAATAGGACACATTCAAATGTAACTTACTTTTCTGTCGCAGTTTGCTGTGGTCAAATTTAAAACATATTGTCTATAATCCAAGAGCTTAAAATCATCAAGAGAATAATATACCAATCGTATAGAAGGGTTGGCAGGAAGGCTGACATTTTGCCCTTTGCCTTCATACCAAGGAGTTACAGGTGGTGTCAATAAGGATGAACCTTTAAATTCTCCTAACAAAAACAAAAAAGAAATCTACAAAATTATAATGACATTTACGAAATTAGATTTCCATTATTGAACGTGCAACTTTCACTTTTTCATTTTGCGTTTTGCAAATTTTCTTTTAATACTAATTGAACTTGAAATTTATAAGGATGATGCAATGCTCAGCAAGAAATACATTTAAATGAAAAATAAATCTGCGCACTCTGCTTCACTTTTTGGATACAGCAACTAAGCTGTCGCAGTTATTGAATAACAAAATTTAGAAGCATTGTCCGTTACAGTACAGAGATATCGAATAGTGCTTCTAATTTTTTTTAATTATTATCCCACAACTGCAACAGCATAGGTGCGTGCTAACGACCGTGTTTATGCAAGATGCAGCACTTCCTCACACTGAATTACGTGTTCAACAAACATTTTACAGATAAGACGAATGGGTATTTAATTACTCTGGCATTTCCTTTCAGGTGGCCACTGCTCTCCCCGAATCTTACTTATTGTAATTTTTGGTAATTGCATAATATTGCAAGTCCGACAAATCAATGTTGAACTACTATTGCGTTCTGTGGTAGAACATGCAATACAAAGATTGCATTTTTGGAACTCTTGAGAGGTCAACTCATTGTACCACGCGTATCAACAGTGTCTACAATAAAATTTGTAGTGGAGATTGTGATTTCTGCAATTTTTTCGACTAACTGACTTAGCTAACTACGTGCACAGCGCCATACTGCATTTGGTGGTGAAAATTAGAATTTTTTCGTATGCATCGAAATTCCATGGTTGGAATGGTGAGTAGACCAAAATTGGTTGCATTTTGTTGAATAGATTTTATACAATCGAGCTCCAAATAGCTCGTGTTATTTTATGGCTACTCTATATACTAATCAGGGCTACACGGATATGCGAACTAGCTTCCCATGAATATCAATCCACTGACAATATTTTATTCGGTCAAAATCTCGTTTTCTGACAGTATTTAAGATATTAAAATTTACAGTGGCTCAGTAAATAAATCGGTAAAATGGACATGAAATATACGGATCGATTTCTGTAATATGTAAATATCAAGATCTTATATATAGGATGTAAATTGCTTTAGAAAAATGAAGAATTCTTAATAGAAGGTAGGAACTAATAAAAACAGTGGCAATCAACAAAACGACATTGGAAAAATAATGAAATAAACGGCTTCCTTAAAATTAATTTGTAAGTAATGACGATCCCATTTCCTCATTCATATTATGTAATTTTAAAATTGTTTCCCCCAGATTAAAAAAAAAATCGATACTATTTTAATCATGAACAATGAAATACAGCCATTCATAAAATCTTATGCCAATATCATCGATTCTTATCGAACGTAATCCACTTGTAGCTTTGTAACATAAAACGATCAATGAAATTATAATCAAATATTGCAAAACACATGATAAAAGAAGATAAAGTACGAGGGACGTTCCGAAAGTAAGTTTCGTCATGCTTTTTCACAAGGAAGCTTTATTACAAACAGAAACATAAAATAACATAACAAAGTACAAACTTGTGGCTATTTTTCCACATATTCCCACTGACATTGATACATTTGTCTTCCCGTAAAATAAATTTCACAAAACCATCCTGGCAAAAATAGGGGCCCAGAGAATGAAAGAAGTTTTTCACAGCACACCGCATCTCTTCACCTCTCGCTTTCTTTTCAGGATCATAAAAGGCGATGAGATAAGGATGCAAAACATTACCCCAGATACCAAATCCTCCTCAATGACGTGGAAGTATCCCAGCTCACTCGTAACTAAAAAATTCAAAATGTTGCACTCCGCAGGGAAGGTTGTGCTGACAGTGTTCTGGGACGCAAAGGGTGTCATTTTGATTGATTTCTTCACTTCAGGGACCATCAGTGCGGCACGCTATTGCGACACCCTCACCAAACTGATGTCCGTCATTCGACGCAAGAAACCAGGGCTCTTGAGTCGAGGGGTTTTGTTCTTACACGAAAATGCAATCGCTGGGCACGATTTCTACCAGGATGGTGTCTTGAAATTGATTTAACGTTACGACAAGTACTATATCAATGTCGGTGCCGAATATGTGGAGAAATAGTCAAAAGTTGGCATTTTGTTATGCCATTGTATGTTTCTGTTTGTAAAAAAGCTTCCTTGTGAAAAAGCACCACGAAACTTACTTGCGAAACTTTTCTAGTAATTATATCGTGTACTGCTCGCTATAAGCAAACCTTACTCCGTCCGGGCCGTAGCAACACGGAAAAATTCGATGGGCCACCGCAAAGCGACCCCGCCCAAAACTAAGACAAAAGCCCACATTTGTCAGTGCCGGAGACCGGCAACCAACTCGATCACTTCAAGGTCCACCAGGGCTCTGCGTGTAGATCTTGGTGACACAAACAGTACAGCGATCACCTTCAGCTAGACCCATCTCCAACTGTTGACTGTCTTCTTCCCTAACAACATCCCTTATTTCCATTTTCTGCAGATTTGTGTTTTACAATGATCGAACGTTAGCAAATTTTTGTTTTTAAAAAGTTTTGTTTTAAATAAAGATATATTCGATAGTTACCTGATCTATCCCGAAAAAGCTGGAACATATCCATATGGAGGTGTCCATAAAATTGTCCAGCAATAATGTCAGTGTAATTAAAAATAATTCTAAGATAAAATTCCAGATGTTGCGAATGATACATTAGAGAACCCCTTTTCCCTGGAGACGCCCTGACAGTGTGCCCCGGGGGAATGTGGCCAATAATGTAAACCTACAAGATAAATTTATTTTCTGTAAAATACATTGAAACATAGTAAAACTGCGTATCCGTACTTTAAAACAAAATTAAATATATATTTCTAAACTTATTAATACTTAAAGTTCATTAAAGCATAATTTGAAAGCTTATTTGCAAAAAGTATAAGCCAAAATTTCCATCACAGAATAATTGTTTGGATTTTAAATTTGCTCTCTCGAAACTTTGATTTAAATCATTGCCTTCGACTTTATACCCATTAAATTGTATTCTTAGAAATAGCCATTGGCGTAGCGAAGGGGGGGGGGATAGACAAATGCGTAGAGATGGCATATGGGCGCCAGTCTTAAGCTGGGAATTCATCTGTACTCCATTTCATTCCATTTGTCCCAAGACTGGTTTTTTCCCACCCATTCAAGTCGAAAAATCAGGCACGTCATTCACTTGAGGCTCCAAAGTGCGCTGCCGCTCTTCGATTCCCCCCCATTCCTCCTCCCCCACTCGGGGGATTTTCTATTCTCTACCCTCGTCCGGAGGTCTCAATCTAGGCAGACACTTTGAACTTGCCGCTACCTTCGCTCGAGGCTCCAAATTGCTCCAAATCCCAAAAAATATTTTGGTGTTTATGAATAGTCGAGAGAATATAATTTATCTATGTTTATTGAAATTATAGTTACATTACTATAATTATTCATTATCAGTGGATGTTTTAAGCTGGATATTCACGAGAAAGAAAGACTAAGTCATTTGCCCTAACAACGGGTTTGTATTCCACTCATTTTAGTCGAAAAATTAGGCAAAACATTTGTGGATGTTCCAAAATTTGTTTTGAGACAAGGTTCAAAGTGGCAGATTCTTTCCGCCCACACTCCTCTTCTCCAACATG
>BGPR01024865.1:0-15082 GCA_013235015.1 Araneus ventricosus | reverse complement strand
CCCTCTTTCTTTCCTATGTTGAATAAGCTCCCCTAGCGACTGTGGTTTGACCTTGAAGAACGCTAAGTTTCTCATATCGGTATTGGTCTCGGCCAATGTTTTCTACGCGTTTCATTCCGATACGTTTCTGGCACGGAGCTTTTGGCTTCTCGGGTTTTTACTTTGAGATGGATGCGTAAATAGATAAAATTCGTTGATTTGATTGTGATGCTTCATTATTACGAAAAAACCTAAAGCAGCATTATTTACACCAACATGAAAATAAACCGACAAAGTTTCGATCGATCTCTATGCCTGCAATTCAATCATTTTTTAAAAGCGGGAGCGAAAAAAGAACAAATTCTGAAATTGATAAAGACGAGGAACAGAGTTCAAACCAAGATTGCCCCAATTTTAAACGTTCTAAGCTCGATATTTTGGGAGATGAGGAAGAAGAAATTATTCCAGAACAGACGGACACTACCAAAATTACCAGCGAAATTCCGGGTTCCCGCGAGTCGCCCAATCCCAGTGTCGCAGAATTGCTGCAGAAATTGATGATAAATCAGATAAATGTGCTAATAAGTTTCAAAGTTTTTGTTTCATAAAAAAAGCAATTATTTATCGCATTTTAAATTAAAAACATACAAGAAAGGCATTTTGTGCCATACTTTATTTTTTTTTTACAATAAACAAGAGGCATAAATTTTTAAATAACATCTAACATATTGAAAAATATTTCATTTACATGAGCTAGTGATGTATTGTTTTGAAAAAATCACCAAAACAGACAGACACCAAGTACCCAAATATAATTTTCTGCATAGGTATTTGTGTAGTATGCTTAATATTACTTCTGAAACAACTTGATGCTTCATTATTGTTAATTATCTTCCCAAAGAAAGGATTAATTTTCATATGCTTTTGTTTATTAATTTTACAATTATATTATACAAATAATAAAGATGTTATAATGTTTTTAATTTATATTTGTCGTATTTTAATAGTTGTAAGCTGATATAAGTATTTAAAAAAAGAAAGCAAAATATTTATAGTCGCACACTTATTCTGCAGACTATTTTTAAGAGACCCAACCTCCGTTGCAGACTGTTGAAAAGTATTCTGCCACTGAGATGTAATGGTGATATACTGAAAATTGATAGTTTGTGAGTTATAAGCTAAAAACTAGGATAAAATTTTTTCATCTTTTTGGACTATAACTAAAATTCTAACAAAAATTTTTGGTGGCAGACCTCAGATTTGTAATCAGCACCCCAAAAAATTACAACTTCTCCGGAATTTTATTTTTTAAAAAACTACTTAATGACTGGACTACTAAGAAAAAGCGAAAAAAAGCCAAATGTAGAAGTCACACCAATCAAGAGCTGTGGAAGCTGCAGCTCAAGGGTATCTAATTTCAATGGGAGAAAGGGTTTTTTTTTTTTTTTTCCTGAGTGAGCTCTCCACATTGCTGAATGAGCGAATGTAGGTCCTTAGGAGAGGCAAAACTCACTGCAGCTCTGGTCTGTCTGTATCTTAATTTTTGATTGATTCTTCCGTCTTCCTTTTACGTTTTAAATTACTTTTTAGCTATTTTTGTTGATCATTGAACTCTCAAAGTGGGAAAGTAAGCCAATTAGAATAGAAATGAAAATACAAGCTTTAGAAATAATTTCAGGGGTGACTGCAGCTCTAATGGACGAGCCGCCATTGTTAGCAAAGCTGCTAAATTCCAGCTCCCACAGCTAGTGAAGCCGTAGAATGTTTTTTAAGTTTAAAAAATCTGCCCCGTGCCCACTTAGCATTTGAGAACCTTAGCAAAAAAGTAAAACGATGCTGATATAAGAAAATATGTTTTTTTTTTGGACTGCAAACATTTTGCCAAGATTTTACAGCTATCGTGGCAATATATCGTGGTTGCTTGGTGATTTAATCTTAGGAGCCGTGTGTGTTATACACAAGTTCCTTTTTTAATGCTTACTTTTTGTATTTTATCATTTATATGGACATGATTGAGAGAACAAATTCCGAAGCAAAACTGAATTCCTTTATTATCTTTTCCTTGGAAATTCTACAATCACTTCTTATATAATATTAAGTTAAAATGATATCCTTAGCTTTAAAAAAATGTATATTCTTATTTTAAAAGTTATGCAAAAACTCATACATAGAAATAGTGTTAGTGTATAGGAGATATTATTAATATTTAGTGTTTAATGCTATACCATAACATTTTTGTTTCATATTGTTATACCATATATTTCTCTTCCACTTGCTTTAGCTGGACGGAATTCCCTTTTATGAATACCATATCATTTCCTGTTTAATATATTTTACTGAAACATTCCTTAAACTTTTTAGGGCTTCTCTGTAAATGAAAAAGAATTTCTTTTATCTATTTTTTTTTTATCTCAAAAGGTTTTTCACCCCACCCCCGAAAAAAAGAAATTGAAATACCAACTAATGACAAGCAAAATGTGTCTTAATTTAATGCTGCTATTTTGTAGATTTAAATGAAGGGGCCTTTGTTAATTATTTTTACTGACAAATATTGCAGAATTAAATGGAAGTAGTGGTGTCACAGAATTTTCTTAATTGCAATATTTTCCCCATAATTGTGACCCATAGATTAAGAATTATTGAACAAAACTACCAATGTATTGCACATATCTACTATTTCAACTCCTTTCTGAATAGCTGCCTTTGCAAATTAACTTGTTCTCCCATACTCTTTATTTTGCTTGCATTTTTCCGCATTATTGACTTTGATTGAAGGATATGTCGTAGGCGAATAGAGATAGTCGAGCTTATTGCAAAGAACCTATTCATTTTGCAATCCGCCGAGCAAATTGGAGTCAGACAGATTACAAATGACCAGGCTCTTTGCAAAAAAGCCTGATTATCTCAATTCGCCTACGACAGATACATCAGGATGGACTGTCATGGACTACTTGAATACCTGAAATTTTAATCATATAATTTTATACAACAGAAGCTCAACTCTGACATCAGTTTAACACAGTAGCTCTGTTTTAACATTGAATTTTCTCTAAACAAGAGTTTATGCCACAAATGTTCCTTAACCCCCCCCCCCCCCAAATGACCATTTATTTTTAACTTAACACGTTAAGTGCCATGTCAGTCACTGGTGACCGACACTGAACTTTCCGTCGAACCAATCCTAATGTCTAATTAGATGTCCCCTTTTCTATTATAGTTAATATATAGCAGCGAAGGGTCATCTAATTAGACAGATGATTCGAATCTCAGACGTGGGTCATGGTGCTTAATGTGTTAAACTTTCAACTTTGAACAATGACTTTTTAAAGTTGATAATGATATTTTTTGACATGCCATTGGGTATCTGACATTTAAATGAATCTGATTCTTAATATGTAATTGGATTTGGAGTTTGAGCAATTTTCTATTAGCATGCTTTTTAAGAAAATGTATGAATGCAGTAAATGGAGGGGCATAGAAGAAAAAAAAACAATATACAGTACTATGATTTACACAGATTGTTTTATGGGGTGGGTGGGTTCAAAAGCAAAAGTGAGAACAAAAAAAAAACTCATGGGGGGGGGTTACTCCAGATTGGTAAGTCTCTTTCTTTTCCTTTATTTATTTACTCTCCAAATACCGGCAGATGTTGATTCCGATTACGTAATATCAAGTACAGGAGAATTGGAGGTGCGCGTATTGTGCAATAACCCTTGTGATCTTCTAAAAGATAATTAGTTTTGATATTCAATCAGGGATTCATTTATGATCACTTAAAAGAGTTTTATTAAGCTTGCTGAGTAGAATATTTTTCAGTTTCGTCGGCTATTTTTATATGTTTATATTTTTACAATCTATATCTTTACGGTAAAAATTCGGCTACAGATCATATTTTTTTTTTTAAATCATCAATGTTAAATTAAAATCTTCGTAATATGTTTTTTAAATACAATGTTATGGAAGATACAGAAATATTCTTAAAAATTATGTTTAATGCACATTTCAAAATGACAAAAACAAATTATTTGGTTGAAAAAAACTAAAAAGGCTGCCCCCCCCCCCCCCCATTTTTCCTATCACACTCAACTATCCTGACTTTTCAGGTATCCGGAAATCGGCGTTTCCCGATCATGCTGGTTAGTTAAGCTTTTGCTGTAGTTATGAATTGTTTGTCTTGCCCCCGGAAGCAGAAAGTGCTTAAAAGTGTGACATACTTCACAGAACAAACACGGTCTTTGCAGAACATTCCATCCTTTAAAAAAAACACTATATGTTCTGCAGAACTATGAAAGTGAGGTGCTCTTTATACCATGCCTTCTCTCTTCATGTTTCATACAAAGCAGCCTCCAGAGATTGGAGCAATGGCAAAAATAACTCTCCTTCATCATGTGGCTTACGAGAAAGCCACACCTTCATCAGGTGGCTTACGAGAAAGCCACACCTTCATCAGGCGGCTTACGAGAAAGCCACACCTTCATCAGGTGGCTTACGAGAAAGCCACACCTTCATCAGGTGGCTTACGAGAAAGCCACACCTTCATCACGTGGCTTACGAGAAAGCCACACCTTCATCACTTGGCTTACGAGAAAGCCACACCTTCATCACGTGGCTTACGAGAAAGCCACGCCTTCATCGGAGCTGACGTCACTGGGGATGAAGATACAAAACAGGCACGTTGAAAGCTGACTTCACAAGTCATTGACAGAATTGCAAATTCTGAATGTATGCCTTGGTTTTAAATAATTAATTTTAATATTGTCATTAATGAGTGATGAAGATTCTGCTGGTTAATTAGTATTTTTATATTTATTTTACATTTTACTGTGGCCTGCTAAATTCGGACAAACTGCCTGCTGAACATTTCGAACTGTTTGAGGTCATGTTGCAGAACACTGGATATCATTCTGCTCCCGGGGTCTTGCCAATGACCATGATGAATGGACAAAACCATTTCAGGGAGTCATATTTCATTGATGATGTGCAGGGGTTTAAACTGAGTTTGCAAACTTTTAAAGTTCTTGTCTTTCGAACATAATTTTTGCTGAAATGTTAGTGGCATCACAATTTACAACCTAATATCTTGGATTGGGCCAAAATAACTTTTATCAGCAGCATTGATAATGATATTTTAATGAGATTAAAACATTGTTAGAGTAAAGGGGGGGAAATGCAGGTTCAATCAGCAACCTTTTAAAATAGCATATCTTTTTCTTCATTTTTCAGTTTTTCTAATGAATGATTACACTATTATTTAATTACCATAAGGAACAATCCTTCTTCTTCATCCTCTTCTCTTTTTTTTATCTTCCTTTTACTATCTAACAGTTGCACTGAGCATGTTAGCAAAATACTAATTGTTTTAAAATATAACTTTTCTAATACCATGTGTTGGTAGTTTATCCATATATGTATTATTACAAAAATCTTTCTGTGGTTGTATGGTGTAAACAGTCCAATCCGCAGGATAATGGAGAATGAAGGCTTATTCACAAATATGCAGGAAAACATGTTGCACAGGTAACAGGAAACAATAGATCTTGCGCAGATTAGCAATGTAAACAGACAGCAGATCACAGATAATAACAGTTCAGCACTTTGAGATTTAGCAACACAAACAGTCAGCAGATTATTAATAATGACAATAATAGCACTTTCAATAGCGCTGAGCTTTCTAGCTCGCACTGCAGACGAAACTTCAAAGTTGTTCCAGTCGATCAACACTCACTTCTGATCCAAACGCGGCCCTTATACTCTCCCTGACAGGCCGTGACGTCACATGGAGTCTCGTACATTCAAGCGTATTTTCTTTCCTAATAGTGATATCGAGAAAAAGGGTTGCATTTTCTGGAATCGTAGATTTGTCGCCAAAATGGTCGCCAAGGTCAGGGGTCCAGGCCCGGCCATTGCATACTTACCCCTGTAAAACTTTCTTCCTAAACATAAGACTAGTGAGACAGGAAAGTGACATTACACATTTGCAACAGTATATTTCATTGCTTCCTAGTGAGTATTCTTTTTCATTAATTTAAAATTACTGCCCCATATTTATTGAGAATTTTTTATAACTCAATAAAGTGTGGCTAGTTTTACGGAATTTTTATTCTCTCACTGATTACTTCTCTGTTTAACACCTTAAGTAGAATCGAATTTCCACAATTTTAAATTTAAAAACTGAAACAAAGTCATTCACAGACTTTATAATTCGATACAAAAATAAGTGGGATACATAAACATTTAAAGTGTCCTTTAAGTTCTCAAATGAATTAAAATGACACCGCATTTCCATAATAGAAGGTGTCATCTAATTAGATAGTTGAGAAACCAAACCGCTTCAGGGGTTAACAGATTTCAGAAGTTCATTCAAATCTTTCATATAAATTCAATTATCTGTGCAATTCAATGTAGAATATTCATTATTATACAATCAAATATTACCATGTAAGGCTAAATGATGTACTTTATTTTCTTTACAGGCTCAGCTGAGGAAAGAAATTGAAGAAGCAACCCAGAAATGTGATCGATCATTGTTTATTTTTGATGAAGTAGATAAAATACCCCCTGGTGTACTTGATACATTGAAGCCATACATTGATTACCATAAAAATCTTCATGGAGTCGTCTATCGCAAAAACATATTCATTTTTCTAAGGTAATTCTTTTTGATATTTTGAGCAATAATGAGGTGACTTAAAAATTTAAATATCTGGCAGAAACTGTTTTGCAGATGGATTTTATATCATTAATGATATAGAATCCACATTGGTCTGCTGGCAGAATCTAGTCCACTATCCATTGAAGATCCGTTTTGTTTTATGGGCGGATGGCATATTAAATTTGATGGATGTAATCTCAGATGATCATGGTTAAATATTACAAGATAATCCTCTAGTACAGCGGTTCCTAACCTTTTTGGTTAAGCGAACCACCTGTTGTTTAAAAAATATTTTGAGGATCATTAACTAAATATGCAAGTAAAAAAATGCATATATATTATATGCGAGTAATTAGTAAAGCTTAATGTAAAAGTATTAAAAATATATTGATTTTAAAGTAAAAAATATTATTGTTATTATTTAGTTGTCACGATGTAAGAAAACTCAGAAACAAGCAGTCAAGATTCAAAATAAAACCCAATGGAATTTTTGGCATTGTTTATCTCCTACGAGAGCCAATATCTGGATTAAAACTTGACAGCTTCAGCCTCAGGTCTTTTTCTACTTTCAGTTTGTTCTTGACTTATGTTTAAAAAATTTAAAGTTGTGAAAGCATGTTCAGACAGATAAGTGGTCAGGAACCCCATGAAATGTCTCGATTCTCATTTGTCAATTACTGAATACTGTAGCCGAACATTTGTAAAGAATGGGAACAATCATGTTGTTCTGAAAAACGATTTTAGAGTTTAGTCGCATGATATTTCAATTAACAATTCTACATTTGATGACACTTTCACTTTTTTGATGTAGTCTTATAGGTAAGGTAGGTTCTTTTATGTAGTCTTTTTCGGTGTTCTTTCGGATGCTATTGCAACCTTCAGTTCGGGAATATCTATCAATTTCATCGTAATTCAAAATAGTGGAGATTTTGACTCACCGTTTTCTTTGTTGCATGAGTAATTCCAATCATAGCGGCATCAATCATCTATCATTTTTAGGCACAACAGCTTATCCAGTAAAGCGTATCATCCAAGTTTGCCTTTCACTAAAGTTTAATATCAGGATCGCAACCAATTAGATTTACATTCGACAAATATGTAATTCTTTCTATAATACAGGATCGAATCGCACTTCTGGGCACCAATATTATAGGCGATCATCAGGCACACTTAGTGTTGGGTTCCATAATAATAATACAGAGTTCATCAATCTAAATGGCTATATTGTCAGGATTAAGTTTACATTTTGAAGAAGCATTATTTACAATTAAAGATGTGTACAATTGAAGCTGTTTGTCATTAAATAGGCTTTTGATGGCCCATCGTCGTCTTTAGTCCTTGTCAGAAAAGCCAACGTCGTTCATGCGTCTCGTACCTCCTCCTTGTCTCTACTGTTCTCGGCAGCTTGATACTCTGACGTTACTGGTGATAGCAGCGCCATCTACATATATTCGAATGGTGGCCCATAGTCTTCTTAAAAAGGATTTCTGATCCATTGGTTCTCGTCTTAAATTTTCGGAAAGTAACACCTAAAGCATGTGTGAAAACACTTACTAACTTCCCTGACTTTGACTCTTGTCTAGCGTTCCATGGCCCACGAATACGCTATCCATGACCCACAGGTTCGGAACCGCTACTCTAGTACATTCAGAATAGAATATTAATCTAACAAAACAAAAGCATTTCTGATTTATATTGCTTTATGAAAATTTGTTTGTGAAGTCAGAGGCCAGTTAAGAAAATAATTATTCAATAGAGATACCAAAGAAATTAGACTTGCACGAATTCTTTTCACATATTATAATGACTAGCTGCCTTCAGTGACCTGTTTGTTCACCTAGGAATGCTGATTTTAATTTCAATTGGATTTTATTTAATTTAAATTACATGACATATTTTACATCCAGCATTTTGTTGGTTGGAATCTAAACATGCTGATAACAAGAATTAAAGATTAGCAAATATGATCTTTAAGCTTACTGGATATATTTCCTAATATACTTATCATTTTAGAGGGATTTGTTTACAGATTTCACAGAAAGATTAATGAAATGAAAAAAGGAAATAAAATCCATTAGGATATTACTTTAGTTTTCAACAATGGGAGAGAAACTCACAAATAAATATTTATATAAACATTGAATTCCATTGCAAGAATGAAAAGTATTGTTGAAAGTTATGCATTAAAAATAATTTTGAAAATTTACTAAAATTCGGGAAAAAATTGGATGACATCTAAATTGGTGTCATTAAAATAATAATTTTTTAAATTTTAAGATTGTGCTAAAATAATTTTTGTGTGATATTTCTGGAAATTCTCAACGAAAAATGCTAAACTTTTGTTTCTTTTTTAATAAACTAATATTTTATAAAAATTTCAAAAAAACCACTCCAAGATGCACATTCCCATGCTTTAAAATATATCTGTGCCAAATTTGGTAGCTTTCAATCTAACAGCCTGTCCTATGGAATTTTATCATCAGTTGAGACTCATCCCATGTCCATTCAACCAATTCGGTTGCCGTATTCGGTTTGGGGCATGGGGCGGCGTTCTGTTCTATGGAACACCAACAGACTCGCAGACAGACACATTCTCTTTTAGCATCAGTTGAGATATACATAGTGTTAAGAACATGGAATGTCGCTTCCCAGTAATGTTAGTCTTATGGTGGGGAAGATAGTTCTACAGGAGTATGTATGGGAATTCCGGGGGAATGGAGCCATCAGCCCCCGACCTTAGCGATAAACTTGATGTTCATTTTGACATGGTCTGTCTTGTAGTATGCCAAGAGACTCTCAGACAGATACACATTCTCTTTTATTATTAATAGAGATATGCATAAAGAGATAATTTGCAGAAAGATGTAATTTGAGAAACACACAAGTTTGAATTATATATTGTATGATTCTTCTTTATTTGTAGCAATACAGGTGGAAATAACATTACAAGAGTTGCCCTCAAATTTTGGTCAGATGGCAAAAATAGAGAAGATATAGCTTTAAAAGATGTTGAGCACATCATAACAGGGGGAGCGTATAACGAGCCAGGTAATTTTTCACAATTTACTCTTTCTTGCGTATTGGAGAATTCTTTCTCTTGATTTAAAACTTCTTTTTCTTAATGATAGGTGATTCAGTGATTTTTCTGATGTGTTCAGTTTAAATTGTTGTTGTTGCAAATTCTGTAACATATGCATAATTGAATTTCAAATACTATAACATGTGTCTTAGTGAAATCTAACATTGCTTGAGAAAATGCTTTTTTTATAAAATCATGTGCCCTGCAATGAGCAGGAAGTTAAAATCTCTCAAACTCATAAATGTGGACCAGTGAAGCATATTTAACATAGCACTTTATGCAAATTGGAAATTCTGTGCGACTATGATTGAAGCATGAACTATTTTAATTACTGAATCTTGCAACTAAAATTAGAAGTTAAAATTCTAATAGAAAGCCTTGGGGAATTTCTTTCAAAAAATTGTGTATTTTAATCATAATAATTGTTTTAATTTTCTCTGAGGTTAAGTTTAAAAGTCATACATTTATATTGGTTGTATACGGATTAAGGAAAAATTCCAATGAATTTAACTTTCCTATGGTCGTAGCTGACTGGAATATCTATTTTCCTGGATTGCTGATAGTGTGGCCAATGGTTAAAGGCATAATAATCCTGACAGCACTTTGTCTTTAACATATTTATTTGTATAATGTATTTGCATTGAAATAGTAGTTTAATAGTAGTAAAGTAGTTTAATGTAGCCTGAATGGATAAATACAACATTCTTATGCCATTTTAGACCAAAAACAATCATTCACATTGCTGCTTCATTCTCTCCGCTTTTGGTCTGCCAGCCAACGGGTTCAACTTTTGGCCTTGCCCCATGCCGTCATATTTGTCAGGACATCACTGTTTTTGAGTAGCCTTAGTGCAGAACCTTACTTTCCAGTTTTGAACTAAATTAGTTTAAACACCAGTAACATAGGATCTATTGTGACCGTTATGCACATTGTTCTTTCTTAAAGCCACAATTAGCACTTTTGGATGATTTTACTGCAGAAAAAGGGGTGGCAGGTAGTGAGTAAGATGGGCGTGTAAGGAGTTCTTTGTTAGGCTATCACCTTTATCTGGTTAGGCATATTTTTTTATTTAGTCTTTTCCGATATGAATATTAATTTTCATTTTGATTCGTACTATTTCCTTTTAACCACTTAACAGTTTTGTCCAAATGGTGTTCGGTCACTGCGAAAGGGGACTTCCCTGATTTGCCCGAACACTGCTCGGGCAGGTCATTCAATTCCTACTATTAGTTCACACTCTCCCTATATATATCTTGTTCAAATTTTGCAATGAATTTTAAACTAACTTTCCGATGAGCTGGAGACTTGAAACCTTAAACATAGCTCAGAACTAGATGACAATGCAATATTAATTTGCTTTCTTGTCTGTCTGTTTGTCCGTTCATCTGCCATTTCATATTTTGTATGATGCATGCGCAATACGTTTTTCATTATTTCTCGAAAACTATTAACATTACAGACTTGGTTCTTGGGTATATGGATGTCCCATGAGATCATCGAAGCACCCCCCATATTTTAGCCATATCTTTGCGCATGCGCAGTACGTTTTTCATTATATCTCGAAAACTATTAACATTACAGACTTGGCGATAAATTTGGCAACCTTGGCGACAAAGGGAATTTTCAAGATTCATTCGTTAATAAAATACTATTTATTCATCCACTCAAGTTCAAATACATTTTTTAAAACTTGTAGTGTATGACACTTGATGTTAATACAGTTTTTTCAAATATTAATTCATTAATTAAATTTAATTAATTTTAGTTTTTTCTGGGAGAAAAAAATTTCTAAATTAAAATTTTTCTTTGTTGACCTAAGTAGGAATTGACTTTAAAAAAAATATATATATATTACTTGTTTTTCTAAGCCAATCCACTGAATTGCCCAGCTTTTTCACTTTCTTTACTTAGCAATTTTTCTAGCAAATGGCCCTAGCAGTCTTATTAATGTTGCATAACAAAACAAGTTTAAACCAGTTGTTTGGTTAGGTAAACCAGTTTTTAGGTTAGGTTAGGCAAACCATTTTTTAAGTCATTTTTCTTTCTCCTGTAATTAAAAATTAACAAAATCAATCTTTATAGCTGTTTTGACTGCTGATTTGAATTTATGAAGTCAATTTGAATACAAAATAGCTTATAAAAAATGTGCTTACTTCTGGACACAATATGGCAGAAAAAAGAAACTATTAAGTGGTTAATTCAAAACTTGTGTATTAAGTGTTCACATGGCTAGTTCAAGTGGCAATAAAGTTTTCAGAAGTCATTATAAATAATTATTATACATTGATTATATATAATTATTATATTATAGAAGATTTTATATAATTTTATTTAATTTTCTGACTGAGAAGCAGATAATGGGGAATTTATTACTCCATTCACACATCCTACAAAATGGGCCAGTCAAGCTGGTAAACATCTCTCCCTCCATTTTTCACTTCACCTCTATTTTGATGAAAGCGACTTCACATGCACAAAAGCACAGAGGGTTTCTGAATCCGAGAATGAAAAATACATTCTTTCACTTCACTTTGTTATGATGAATTATTTTTCTCTCTTTTCACAGGTGGACTTCGGCACAGTGAAATTGTGAAAAGTGCCTTGATTGATCACTATATCCCTTTCCTGCCACTTGAAAAAAAGCATGTGAAAATGTGTGCAGCCTCTGAACTTCGCAGAAGAGGCTTGAAAACTGATAGTGCAACCGTGAATCGCGTCGCTGATCAACTTTTATATGAACCTGCTGACCTTTATTCCAAGTTTGGTTGTAAAAAAATAGCCCAGAAAGTTGATCTTTTTGGCTATGAGGAGTTTTAATGAAGTTAAATTTTTGTGTTATTTTGTACATACTTGCAGAGAAAGCTTATGTTGGACTATTGTTGATCATGCAAGTCATCATGCTTAGTGTATAAAGCCCATATCAGATGGACGAATTTCCATCAGAGAACACAAGTTTTGGTAATCGAACTGAAAGAACTGACCATTTGCCTTTTATTTTGGCAATGAAAAACTGGTTTCTGACATAGGTATGGCAGTTATTGCAAAAATTACCGGTTTTGGGTTATTCAGGTTTTTTCACCTCCGGTTTAACCTGGTGGTTATAGCCACTCAAAATAACCGGTTTTTAAAATAACCGATTTTCATTTTTTTAAAATATAAAAACACCGTTTGTAGACAAAATTTTTTATTAATATTGTTTTCGCAAGAATTCAATCTATTGTCCAATATTTATCTGTTCATATAGGTTCTTTCAGTAATCCACCAACCAACAGACGCCTCGAGAGAGCGGTTGTCGTTGATTGGTCTAAGATGATGAAGCTTCATAACTTGGTAAATTTTAGCCTAATTGAACCTAAAGTCGAACCTATCTTCCGACCCGGTTATTGAATTTAAAAAACAACCGGTTATAACCAGGACAAAAAAAAACGAAAAAACTGGTTAACCGAAATAAAAAAACTGGTTTTCAGTTAAAACCGGTAAGTTTTTCCCATCCCTTTTCTGACAGCTTTTGTGAAACTCGTGCTTTCTGACGGAAAATTTACTCATCTGATATGGGCTTTAAGGATTTCAACTCTTGTGATCTTAACCCTTTCTGGCACAAGGCATTAAATTTTTTGAAATATGATGGAAAAACATCATGAATGGGTTTAGCTAATTGTGTAGACACAGAATCTATAAAAAAAAATATATTTTTTAAACTTATTTCATTCCGAAGGGGATCGTTCCCCTTTGGCGACACCCCCATCATATCAGGACTCCTTTAGATACAGCCACCTTCATACGCTCAAAAAATATTGTTGAATCTTGCAGAAAATCATAAACTAAAACTTCCAAGAATATTGGAAGAAAATTTTCTAGTGAATTTGCTAAAATTGTTAACTTCGAAGACTCAAAATCGCCAGATTTTAATATTTTTAATCTCTAATTTTTCCGAATCGGAAACGAAATTTGATCGTGCTGCCATCTACATTCTAAGAGGGGTACCATTAGGTGCAATTTTTGCCGTTTTAAAGTGGATTGGGATTTTTTTTAGAAAATTTTAAAGTTGGTATCCTCATTTGTGACCACCGTGCTGGAAAGTGTTTTAAACATATTTCATCTTTGAAATGAATATTTTGCTACGAAAAGAGGGAGTTCACTAGAGTTTTAATTTCTGATTTTGGTTAAAGTAACCCTAGTTATGCAGGTATTGTGATGGAGAAAGAAATCTGTAAATTTTGTGCTAACTTCATTGCAGTTGTTTAATGGGAAGCACATCAGTTGTCTCTGATGTGGAAAGATTCAGAATTGTAGAGATAGTTATATTTTCTTAATCTATTTTATATAAAGAAACACAAGCTTGTACTGTAAATATTTCAAATCGTATTGTTTGATGTAATCTATCAGATAACTGCATTTTATGGTTGTCATCGGTCGTATGCTCACAACATTAAGTTGTTTAGCATCCTAATTGAAACGGCCGTATGCCGACAACATCAAGAAACATCTGTGTTTCTTCATGTTTCTTTCAATTATTTTTTTAAGAATATTGTATCGTATGCTTAGACAAAATATTGTTAGCTTGAATTTTCAAATTTTATTCAATTTTTAATGAAATAAAGAAGTGGGGGGGGGGGAAGTTAAATGAAAAGAAATGAACAAAATATATGCTTTTATTTTTATTGGCTTTTCTTTCCTTGCATGTATATAAGTGATGCAAGCTTACTTTTTATGCCAGGATCATTTCTTGAAATGAAATCGAGAATTCTGTACTTTTATTAAGCTTGTTTGATGTATTTCATAGGCTTAGTGCCCGATACCATACCAGAAGATTGCAGGTTCAAAATCCAGTTTCACCTAAAGATCCCCATATATGCCTATCTGGTGCATGTTAAATCCATTGGGGTCAAATAATTAGAACCCCGGGATTCCGAAATTCCAAACATTAAAAAAAAATTTTACTGAAAAATGAAGGAAAAATAACAATTATGAATCAGAATCAAAGCTAATGTTTATTCCTAACTTGAAAGAAGTATTCGAATTGGTTTTTAAGCATGAATACAGCCCCTTATTAGTAGAAACAAACTCAGATATCTTTTTACCCTCAGCTTGTTTGCCACTGTACCATGCGATAATCTTTCCGCGCGCTTTCACAGAGCACCCAGAGTCAATACTCTACTGAATTTGGTGTGCCAAGAGTATTTTACCGAATTTCCCAGAATCCGAACAGAGGTCAGCCCCAATGAGTTCGGATTCCCAGGGTTCTACTGTATACTTCTAGAACAGAGGTCAGCCCCAATGAGTTCGGATTGCCAGGGTTCTACTGTATACTTCTAGAACAGAGGTCAGCCCCAATGAGTTCGGATTCCCAGGGTTCTGCTGTATACTTCTGG
>BGPR01024864.1:0-22834 GCA_013235015.1 Araneus ventricosus | reverse complement strand
CAATCTCAGAAAATTTCATATCAATACTTGAATAACTTTTTGAGAAATCATTGTTACGGTCCACAGTTTTCCTCAAAAATATCATTTCACAGAAAACACAGTTAAAGTTTTCATACAACATAAAATAATGCTTACAGTTCGGTAATAAAACAGCTGCAACTCCATTTGTAATTCACGTAGAATAAAAAGTGAGATAGTTTTAGAAATCTGATTAAACAGGCTACAAAATTAAGTCATAAAAATGTTTTTGATAATTTCATCAAAAACGACGATTTTAAACCAGTCGGATACCTTAAGTTGAATGCCATGAAATTGGAGAACCATCAATTTAAGAAAATTCAATCTCTCATAAACAATAAGTGGACATAGATGCAGATGAAACAACGGAAAAAAACGAAAAAAAGTGGAAATATAAAAAGATTACCTTAGTGTGCATAATAATCGGAACTGTACATTTTTTTTATGGAAATTAACGTAACTTTCCTATTTTGATGCTCTGTTATCAAAATGGTTTCAAGTAGGGCATGAAAATTCCTTTTGCAGCAAAATTTAAGGCATTATTTACAGCGAAATCACTAAATTATATAATAATTTAAATTTTCGATTCATGCCACGAAGAGTATCTACAAATTATATTAATTTTCAAAAATTATGTTTCTATTTACCATACGTAACGTTAAGCTATTTAAAATATATTAATAGAACCAATTTTTTTCTTTTATCGTAAAACAACTGGGGGAAAAAATTTAAAAAAACATTAATTAAACCACACTAATGTTTCCTAATCAGTAAGCAATTTTAAATAGTTTTTAGTCGAAACTGTGTTTTAAAACTTTTGGAACGCTATGCATTAATCTTCTTTCTAAATTATGATAAAAACTTACTTTCTATATTTATATTCGAAAATATAATAGATGCATTAAATATGATTTAATTAATTAAGTATTGTTTCTCAATTTATGGATTTTATGTATAATTATTATCAATAGCACTAGTTTAGGAAGAACATCATATTCAAAAAGAATAAATACAAATGCATTTAGGGCAATTTTTATGACTGAATTATAAGTATTTGTAATTAACTAAAACACAAAACTGTCACAAAAAATATTTTAAAATCTAACTAAAAACAGGCACAAGAATATCTTTTAGATACACAGAGGATTCAAACAAACAAAAAGATCAGTTTTTTATACCTTTCTAAATGATCTTTGAACGTATCTCCTATGATAAGAGAAACCGCACCATTCCATTATCTCTTTATGATTACAATCACTATCCAAAAACATATTTCAACACTTCCACAAGCTTGCTTTTAAATTAATAACAAAATACCTTTATAAACCCAATTTAAAACTAGTTTCCTTTCAAATACAATGTTCCGAGAGAGAACTTTATCATCTGCAACACACTTTATAACTAGCAATTTTAAATTTCCATTCAATTTAACTTTGCTTCCTTTCAATATCAATATGCAACCCTTATCATTTCTTGCTGAAATGAATAGAGATGATGATGCATGCTCGATATCTTTCAGCGATGCTCCTGTTGGTTTCCCAAATAATGCGGACGATTACAACAACTCAGCAGATGTTGATTTTCCCGCCATAATTCCGAAGCAGGAGCCTATTCTCTGATGCTATATTTATTTAGAGACCGCTGATATTTCATCCGACGCATTTCAAAAGATAATTTATTTGGTTTTATCATGAGGGCCGCTCACTTATGCGTCAGTTTATGATGTCATTTTTTATCCCGTATCAAAGTATTCGAGTGCGCATCCAAGCTTTTATTAAAATGATTCCACCCATGTTATTCTATCGCAGGATGTTTAATTGAATGGAATAAAACGCGAACATGAATTAGCAGACTTTGGAAGCCCAGTCTAAAAATTTTATTTATCGTTGAAATTTTGTTTCTTAGAAATTTCATTTCGAATAATTTCCATATATGGGTAAAAGAATTGATAATCTAGAGGATTTTATTTTTCAGAAGAGTGAAATTCGTACATAAAATGCAAATACGTTAAGAAGTAGAAACAATGCAAACTAAAAGCAAAAATTGAATTACTTCACGTTTTGCTTTTACCTCAGATAATCAACGAACACTCATGAAATGACCATTATTAATAGACACAGAAAAAAAAGATATAATTTTTGTTACTTGGCATAATGCTGACGTTGCACACAAAGAAGAAAATAGAATGACGATATATTGCAAGAGAAATGACTATCAAGATAATTTTTAAAGGAAACTAGTTCATATTCGGATTAAGTAAAGCAATTAGGAACCAACCATATTTAGAGATACGACTAAATACGGTTGGTTACGTTTTTGTTAAAATTCAAAATAACCGTTTAAAGATCCGGTTATTATTATATAATAACCGATTTATCAAATTGATCGTAACAATTGCATTACACGTAATCTTATCGCACAACTTGTCAAATGTTTATATGTACATTAAAAAAAGCACGCTCTTTAGCTCATTTTAACACTAGAAAGACGGCGTTTTCCGTACACCTAGAAAGACTGGAAGCGGTCTTTTTGACCGCTAACTTTTTATGACTAAAAATAACACTATTTTCAAAATTTGTTTGCTAAAACAAGTTTTTTAATATATTTTGTTATTAAATTTTACATTTTCTTCACATTAAATTCCTGTTCATCACTTTTCTTTGTTTTATAATATTTTTTTTCGAAAAAGTGCAATATATATGTAATCAATTACTAATAAAATGCAATGAATGCAAAATAAAGCACATTATACATAGGAAATTTCTTCCAATTACACAAAATATTTTAAATCTATATCTCATATGATAACAACTTTCAAAATACATAGATTTAAAAATATAAATATTACAAATTGATTTGCTTACATTACTGTTTCTTACGGTTTCGACAAACACTCAATTTTATCATTTTGTTTGTACAAGAGCCCGAAACTGACTTTTTAGAATCCCATCAAATGTTTTAATTTTATTACGGCATCCATTGATTTGAAATTGCTTGCGCTTCCTGCATGAGGCAGTGGGTCCATCATCTGTACCTGGAATGAATTTGGAAAGCTTAGACGTCTTAAAGGAAACATACTGGTTTCGTAGTTCATCAGCTAAATTCAAAATATTATCATCGCACCTGATTTTTTGTACCAACAACTTCCTTGTAAATTACCCAAGCATTGATAGCAGCTAATTCGTGGATATTGATAAAGACTTGAATCAGCCATCGTCGGGAAGCGGATTTAGTTGAATATTTTTTTTGCCATTTGATCAAGTATATCAACACCGTATTTAGTCGAGTTATAAAATGTAATACCTCAGAAGTCTTCTTTTCATTGCATTCAACTTCGAATGTAGGATGAAGAGTGTTTAGCAGTAGAACATATTTGTTTTTCTTTCTTAGGTTTTTCGTCAGAGTAATATTATCGCGCTTGAGAACTTTGATTGAATACTGTTCAGGCACTTCTTGCGTATTGCGAATCGATATTTATAGATGAATTTTCTTCATTTTCGAAGTCAGAGGAGAAATAGTTTTGTGCAATTAGTGTAAAACATTCGTCCATTGAATTCATTGCCAGGAATATATGCATCTTGTGAAAAATGTGTGAGTTTTCATCAGAAGAATCGGTTTCAGATAAATTATTTAACATTTGTAAAATTTCTTTTTCCGACAGTATTATTTTCCAAATGGTTCTTCGTGACATCGTGAGAAAATATATATGACCGAACATACAAAATACATCCAAAGAAATGAATATCTGCCATTTCAATGAAGTAGATGCTTCGAGCGCAAAAAGAATTGCTGAGAATTGCAATTTTCACCCACACCCCTCATTTTTATTACTTCTCATCAAATCCTTGTCGCAAAACAAAACGTAAAATGAGTAGAAAAATAACAGAGTAGACAAAACAAAAAATAGAGTAAAAGAACATCATAGAATGTGATGTTTGTTTAGCGGCCTAAATGACCGCAGTCAGTCTTTCTAGGTATAAACATTTATAGTGTCGCTAATAACGAGCGAAAAGAAATAATTTTTGTTTTACATGTTCATTATGAATAATCAGGAAAAGTCAATGAGCGAATAAGAAATCGAAGGAAAAAGAAAGGAAATATGAGCGTTTGAAATTCGTTTGCGGTCAAAATGACCGCTACCGTCTTTCTACTGTTAAAACAATGACAGAAGTACATGACAATCAGCAAAGCAGTTTTATCGTATATCAGCAATTCTGTAGCTAAACGACTTTCTAACTGAACTTCGTAAGAGACCGTAGCTAGTTCTGTACCTAGGACCTTCTCCAGCCTAGTTGGCGTCATGTTAGTAGTATTAGTAGTACCCACTCAGCTGATACAGTAAGGCAAGTTAAAATAAAAGTTCCATGCAGCTTATACAGCATACGTAACCAATCATATAAAAAAGATACATGCTATTACTTTTGATATTATGAAATTTGAATAAGGAAGGAGAGGCTATAATGTGAAGTTTGAATAGTCAATACCGAAATCAATAAGATTTTTATGATCGCATTTTGGCCGCAAAACACGTAATCTATGCTCAGAACATGAAGCGTAATCTTTTCATTTGACACTTTCCAAATATCTGAAGAATCAATAATAGAATAGAATAAATTTAAATCTTATTTTTTAAAATTTAATGATAGTGCCGTCAACCACAACAACTAGTAGTAATAGCGTGAACTACTTGTAGTCGTACTATTTTTTTTCGTTGAAATGTGAAAGTTATTTCGAATAAGTGTATGAAAAGAAATGATTATCTAATCAAATCGATAAACATGCAAGAATTATTTGTTCGAAAACGGAATTCATATAAATTGAGATTTCTTTTCGAGATTCAATCACTTAATTAAAATGTGAAAAATACTAAATGCTCTTTTAGATAGAATGTGAAAAATCAAACGAACAAAGACATCTCTGTTATGCTACAAAATCATTACAATTTTATTTTCATATCTCATTCGACACTCGCATCTGTCTTCATTCAGATGAATGGCGTGGAAAGAAGCAAATGTCATTTTAGAAGCATTTTAAACTGAATAAGGATTAAGAAAATTTATTTTATTGAAAGCACATTTAATCTTAATATAAATAAAAGACATTGTGGGTATGTTTGCACGTATGTTCCACCTCTCCTCCTAAACCACGGCACTGATTTTAACCAAACTTTGCACACTTATTAATTAAGACAAAGGGAAGATTACTGTCAGCTTTTCAAAGCGCAAAAGTTAATTAAACAGTCAGTTAGTTAAAAATTAATCGAAACCGTTTTTCCGCTGTAATTTCGGAGCAATTTATCCCCCCCCCCAAAAAAAAAAAATTATTTTTATACCATCTTAAAATTCAAAATTTTACCTTTTTAATGATACCAATTTTATATCCGTGACAGTTTTTCTTCAATTTTTATTATTTTTTTCAAAATTTAATAAAAAGTTGATATACAGACGATTTTCAAATAAAGCAAATTTAATGATACTCTTTTGCTAGGCATCGGCGTAATTACTTTACCATTATTTTTCCTGCTTATTTTTTGTTTCAAATATCGTTTCGCAATGTTTTCATTGATTCTTAAAGAATTCTAAAGCTTATTTAATTAGATTAAAAAATCGCTGCAGTTAATATCACCTGTCATCTTTACCTGCGTTTCCTAAGAAATAATAAATAAGTAATATTTTAATTGAAAATATATAACTTTGAGTATCACGAGATTCGGGGTTGTGTTTTAACGATGCCTAAAAGAAAACATAAGTCAATCGCTCAAATTCCAAAAAGGCAAGGATAATAAAGCTTTTGTAAGCATATGAAATACATGTTTGACAACAGCACGCTCCAGAATTGTAGTTTAGAGGCAAACATTGGATTGGAATGTAAGTCGTTGTAACCTTAACCTCTGTAGTTCGGCTGTAGTTTTGAATGTTTATTTTACATATTTTTATGCACATGAGGTCTTAAAAACAAGATAAAGGTCACTGTCTACTAGTCAAAGTTCAAAAGTTAATTAAAAATTTAGCAAGATTTTGGCGTTTTACCGAATATATCTTCCGAAAATGTTATCTAATAAAAACTGATTTTACACCATATTTTTTTTTAATTAGCGTTTCAGTGGTTTCATTTCCGTACATTTTTCCCCTTTCATTTTAATAAATTTTTCAAAATTAATTTTATACACAATTTGTAGTAATATTTTTTAATGTTGATGACCAAAAATGCACATACGAAGAACTGTTGCCAAAAACATTAAAAAAATTCAGGAAAACACTAAAATAAAAGTTTAACAGCAGACAGTTCACAATTTATACCAGGAAAAACTTTTGATTTGGTTTATTTTCATGCTTTTAATTAATAAAAAAATAATTTATCGTCCCAAAAAATCCATTAAAAAGCCTTTCTTATACTTTAGTTCTTGTGAAGAAAATTTGAAGTTCTTATATAGCAAATATTACGGAGAGAATTAGTTTTCTGCGTTTTTTAAAAAGTCATTTGCTTCAATTGATGTTCTCATTATAATTTTGAAACGTTTCATACGATAAAAAGATTTTGTGTATTATAATATTTTATACAAAAAAATATTTTAATACTGAGCAACGTCGGGTATATCAGCTATAGGTACACAATATGTATTATTTTTTTAAAAATATTAGACATGGAAATATAAATAAAAAAATATTAGATATGAAATTAATTTTATCCCGATCAAGCCTGGATTTATCAACCAGTAATAACTATAAAGGACAATTTCTTAAGAGGGAGCTAATTTATGGACATCTTTCAATAAACTTTTAGATCATAACGTAGATGAAAGTAACCAGTTTAAAGGAGAAAAACAAACGAAAACTCTTACTCATTATTAGACTGCATTTTTAATAACTTTTTTTAAGTAGGTTAGAAAAGAATATGCAAGTTAAGCAACATAAATTATGCATATATATGTTACAAGTTGTGCTATAGCTCAAGTTTTTCATCCAAATACGGGTATCATGATTAACGGGTAATGTGTGTAAATATATGACTTTCATTTCATGCGAATCATACTTTTGCTGAAAGAAAATATTAACTTTATTCACAAGTTGAAAAATATTTCAGAATCATAAGGCAAACATTTGCACGAATAATCTTATGATTCAGTAGTCATTAACATAAGAAGTTATTCAGGCTCTTTTTAAATGCAAATGCTCTGACTTACTTTGCTTTATTCATTTTCTGTTACGACTTCCGAATTACATAAAAGAAAAATGACAAACAATAATAGTGGTCTCAATAGATAAATAATTTATGATAAGACCAATTTTCAAGATGCATTATAATCATCTATTTATATATTAATTTTATTTTCAAAGTGATTTGTAAGACATATTATTTAGCTCGTAAACGATATTTATCTTTTTTCCAGAGATCAAAATGTTAATGATCAACTACGTAAGTACTTCTCCATTTTTTTCCCATTTGCGAAAGTTTTCCTCGGAAAAACAAGCAAGTTACAAGCCCTTATCTTTGTATACGCATAGACAATTAAATTAAGCTAAAGTGCATTTGATTAAATGACTAACAAAATTAGAATTTAATTTCATTATATGTTTTTGATGAAATTTTAAATGGTTTGCTGTAAATTTAGGTAATTCTTTGGGAAATTATAAATAACTAGCATAAAATCTGATGGGAAAATGTGTGTCCTTCCGTGACACGAAAATTCATCTTTACAGCTCCCTTTGGAACTGTCCATGCGCAAACCATAGAAACACTAAGAACTGTTTAGTTTGTTACAGTATTGTCGTATATGAAGATACAAAACATTTATTAGAAACTAACCTTGAAATTTAAAACGGCGTCAGATGATGAAAACATGTTATGTTCCCGTTTGAAAACAACTTCTACGATTACTAGGCTATTTCTAAAAACATTGTTAAAACTTGAGTGAGTTTCTTTGAAGCGATTCTCGTGATCTCTAGGGTTCTTCCTATTTCAACGGTCTCAAGTTACTAGAATACTTGATGTAATCTTCTTTTCCTTCTTACAACATACGCAAAATCCTACAAATCATCGCAAATTATCCATTGATGGTCGCAGTAGAATCGCTTTTTGGGTATCCACTCAATACATTCACATGGTCTCTTTAAGACGGATTTACTGAATGTCTGGTTCTGACGCTAGCATTTTGCAGCAGAACATCTTTGATCTTTTATTATATGAATAAATGATGAATTTCCATTTATGTGTTTTGAACTCTATTCCTATGTTGCTTTGGTCCCTCTTTCTTATTCCAAAAATTGAATTCTATTTCTCTCTCCAACCGACCATTTTCTTAGTTTTCCGCAAATCTAACACTACGCACTCCGTGAAGGTTTACGAAAAGTTAATCTTTATCTCTCAATTTCAATCCAGAGAAAGAAAAATAAGCACTTCTAATAAATAACATTATATTCTTCAGAAATAAAATGTCTGTTGTATGCTTTAAACATTTCCTTTTTTACTAATACACACAATACACTAACATACGCAAACACACAAATGCTTGCTATTACATCATTTGCGTATCTGTTGTATAAGCAGTACCACAAATACATTAAAATAGACTAAATAATCCTCCAAGACCATTTCGTAAGCACAAAAGAGGGTACTGCTCAGCACTGGTTGATATGAACAAAATAATACAACATGAAGAATTTTAAAGAACTTCAATATTTACTTTAAATTGAAATTTACGTTCTATTTCATTGAATATATGTACTTCTTTTACATCCTTACAAATACTAGAAATAAAGAAAATGTGTATTGTTAGAGAAAAACTAAGAGACTTTTGTATTCGGGAAACAAATTTAATATAAAATGAATGTACATGTAAATAAATAGCATTAACCAGTGTAATTAATGCGAAAACACCTTATTGTTACTCAGCAGTATATTAATATTTTGAAGGGTTATCTTCTATTTTTGCATTATCGGAAGGTAACTGTTTTTTTATTTTATATTAATAAAAATCTTCTGCTTTTATTTTAAATGTCTCCTAGTTCCTCCAAATATTGCAAATCATTGCACTTGTTTTTTTTATTTTATATTAATAAAAATCTTCTGCTTTTATTTTAAATGTCTCCTAGTTCCTCCAAATATTGCAAATCATTGCACTAAGTAATTTATTGCTGATACTTGAAAAAGTATGTCTCCAGAAAAATATAAAATTATTTTTTCCCTGAGAAAGGCAAATAAAATTTCTACTAACACTCAAAATATATATTCATTTAAAACTTGAAGATACAGAAGCAAATGACTTCCTGAAAGAAACAATTCTAAGCATGCAATGATTTTTTTCTGTAGAATTAATTTTATATGAAAAGTTTTTGATGTTGAAAGGAGAAGTGTAATTTATATGATGCCCAAAAGCCTTCATACATTAACCCGTCATGCAGATAAAATATCTAAATAAATTATTAAATTTTTGTTTTCTTCATGGACAGTCCTTTTCAGCAGTGTCACGGACTTACGCAGATACTCATTAAAGTTTCATGGTAGATTGCACACTCAGGAATAGTCCTCCAAAGTGAATAATGGATACGTGGAACATAAAAAAGCTTTATTTTTTTAAGGAAAATACATCTTAGAAAAGATTTCATTAAAGTTGGTGATATGAACATTTCAAAAAAAAAAACATAGTCATAAAAAATTAAACGACAGGTTCAAAGGATTATTAAATGGGAAAAATTGAAAACTCATACTATGATTTGAAAAATAACACTTTTTGTCTTTATATTCATGACTATGTAAATATCGCAAGGAAAGCCAGGAAGCCAATGCCATTTTTTCACTGAGTTAATTTTTTTTAACTTTTATATTATAAAAACGATATTGCGTAATGATGCTTTATATGCAACTTACATTATGAATATACATGCGATATGTGTTAATTGCATCATTTTTTCTCATAAAATTTTATGATTTATTTGAATGATCCGAGACACGCTATAAACATTAGAGTGTTCTTTATTTTTTAGAATAATAATGGGAGAAAATGATGAAAAAACTCTGTATTTTAATCAAACACTTTCTGAATTATTATTCAATAATTCCCACACTTTATCCTTATTTAAAATCTCTCCTCCGTCATTCCTTTATTTGTACGCATACAACCGTATATGGCGTTCCATCAAGTGATTAGGAATAACTAAACACCAAGAGGAACTACATTCCTGGAAGAAAAGTTACATCTTACGAAGAAAGGTTACATCTTGCGAAGAAAAGTTACATCTTATGAAAAAAATTACCTCTTATGAAAAAGAGTTATATTTTTTGAAGTTACATCTTACAAAGAAATGAAAGAAGAACTTACATTTTATTTCCAGGAAGATTGAAACCATAAAGCGCCAGAATTAACAGTTTTAAGGTATAAGAATATTATTAATGGAATGCTTATCCTCGCCAACAGTTTTCTTCGTAAGGCTATCAAATTCAATTCTATCAATAATTAAAACCTAAACTAGTACAAATAATAGCTTGACGAATAATTATTTTAACTACAAATTATATACATCTTTATTTAAAGAAGCATTACGAATGTCGGAAATCTATTCAATCATAAATGAAGCACTAATTGTTTATATTTAGCAAAAAAATGGTCACATACTTGATAGAGCAAATAACAGAAAAGAAATGTAAAGATGTTTTTTTTTTCTACATAGCCAAATAAAACTTTTTAGAAGAAATTCAAAATAAAAAATTTCGCAAGATGAGGAACGTACCATATTTTTCGACCAACCGTAATATAAAGCTTTCATTCATAAGTTTGCCATAGAATGCATGAATAAATACTGCACTATATATTTTCAAGTTCCAACTAATTTGATAAAAGTATCCGAGAAAACATTTCAAAATTCCAAAATTTTATCTTCAGGCAAGACCCTATATTTTATATGTAAATATTTTTTTCAGAGGAGAATTTATAAGAAGCTTGAGATTTTAAATTACTTTATGCAGTTTTTGTTACTTAAATTTTTGTCGGAATAAAACAGTGTTGTTTTTTAAATCTTCATATAAATTATTTGAGTCAACTGAATATTTATATTATTCAAATTATGTATGATTTAGTGTTTGTGTTCAAGAACGTAAATTATAAGTAATGCTCAAAACGAATAAAATTATTGTAAAACTTTTGCTCCAGATGGTATATTGAGTAAACAATTTTTTAGGAAAATCTACATATTACAAGGTAATCAAAAATGACATATTTTTCAGGCATTTCGTAGAGAATAACACAACAGCTAAATTATAAAAAATAGATTACTTCGTTAAATATTTTAAGCTTTTGTTTAAATTTAAATATTTTCCCGAGTATTGCAGTAAGAATTATAGTCAGCATTATTTTAACGAAATGTATTACAGCAAAAAGCTCATATTTATGATATGTATTTGATGTGGAAGTTTATTAAGTTTTAAAAGTTATTTTTAGTGTGTTAATTAACTAAATTTAACTAAATTTAATTAACTAAATTTAATTGTTTTAGAAGCCAAAGAGGAATAACTAACTATTTTTCTAATTAATAGTTCTCTGTAACTATTTATTCATATCTTTATCTCTTTTCAAAAATATGACTCTTTTTAATGCATCATTTATTCTTTCATAAAGATTAAGTTTAAATCTGATTTGATTAAATCAAATTTATAAAAGCAAAAAATGGAGACTTAAAGAAATCAACAGTAAAGAAAAACTTAATAATTCAGTCAAAAAGTAATTAAAATGCATATTACGACGGACTTTTTTTTACTATGAAAACAGCAATTACATTACTGCTGTTACTACTTTACTACAAATATTCTAAGTAGATATGTTCATAGGAACAAATATAAACAAGTTTTAACACATTATTAACCATGCAAAATTTCTAAAAAAAAATTCCAAAAATTTTACAATTCAAGAGCTTTTTCCACATTTTAGGGCTTTACAGGCAAGTCCTACTGTTAACTTAGAGAGAGATAAAACTTTATACACTATCCATTAGGACCAAAAGGAAGGAGAAAAACTCAGGGGAGCAATGTTTGTTTTTTTATGTTTTTTTAGACACCCTAGTGCACTGTTTGCACAATGCTGTGTATTGCATCTTAGCAATGCACGTTCAGGCTGATAAAAATTTTATATTTTTGAAGAAAACGGACAAAAAACAAGTTTCATTTTATATCTATCCTCATATTTGAATGGTTTATGTACTGAAAATTGTTATAAATATTTTTTTTTAATCACAGGTCTTTTTCCTACAAAAGAACTCTTTACGACAAAACCAATCGAAATTCGGTAAGCACATACAGGGTGAGTCTAAATTGATTTTACAAAATAAGAGGGGTGATAGTACCCATCCAGGTGAGCAATAATTACCATGGAACATAAGGTCGAATTCCACTCTGAGAGGCAGAGTAAAATTAGAATTTCAACATGAACTTACAACAGGGTTGGGAAAGCGAATGAACGATACCGAAAGTTGCACAATCTGATTTATTGATCAGAGAAAAACTCAGAGCAAGTGCTCAAAGTGGCGGCCACGCGTGTCGTTGCACAGCTCACACAGGCGAAGAAATGACTGGCGCACCCTCTCGAAGATTCCTGGTGTTGTGCTAATTTTGTCTGCGGTAGCAAGGATTCTCGCTACGAGATCTTCAGCCGAGTTCACAGGCGTCTCGTACACTAAAGATTTCATGTGCCCCCAGAAGATAAAGCCGAGTGGGTTGCGGTTCGGTGCGCGAGGAGGCCAAGCAACAGCTCCGCCACGTTCGATCCATCGTGCGGGATATGTGGCATTCAAGAAGTGCAGGACCGTTCTGGAAAAGTGTGCTGGGGCTCCATCGTGCATAAACCTCATGTCTCTCTGGATGGGGAGCGAAACAACCTGCAACAAAATGGGAAGAACTTGTTGCAAAAAGATACGGTATGTTGCATCTGTTGAACGATCTGGCAAGATGTAAGTAAACGTAACCACCAAGGATACCTGCCCAAATGTTCACTTACGTCAGAGGCGATGACTTGTTCATGCTCGACGCGTTTCGACTTGACTCTTTTCTGCCTCTCAGAGTGGAATGGGAATGTGACCCTATGTTCCATGATAATTATTGCTCGTCTGGATAGGTACTATCACCCCTCTTATTTTGTACAAACAATTTAGAATCACCCTGTACTTTTAAGAGTATATAGTTAGGTTATTGTTAGATTAACGTCCCGATTTACAGCTACACGAGGACTGTTCTGTGGTTAAACGACTTTTATATGTGCGATCAATATTTTTATACTATTAAGTCTTTTTCATGTCGCGCACATGTTTATATCTGATGCCACAGTGTCAGTTAAAAGACTGGAGAAGGTGTTTATTTAGCAATATAAATGACACGTCTATTTGATAAATCATATATAACAATTACAAAAATGTCCGAAAAGTATCTTGACACCTTTAAAAATTAGTAAAATAAAACAAGCAAAGATATACACTTGCGATTTTTTGGTATTTAATTTCTAATTATTAGAAATAGTTCTAATTATTAGAAATTTAGTCGGTATAAGAGTTCAAATAAGGTTCTGTGAAACATAGGAGAATCGATTCACTATCATAAATATGTTATGTTCATCATAAAATGGCGGTATTGAAGGCGGATTTAAATTGAATGTAATCTGAAATTGAAGGTGTCTTGAATTATCGATTTAAATTTAATAAATTACAAACAAATTAGTAATTTCCTGCGGAAAAGCCATACTGAAACTAAGATGACAATATCAAGGACTTGATTCCATTCTGCGTTCACTTTATTTTTAAAAAAACGTGGACTCTTTTTTTTTTTATTTAATAAAAAACAAACCAGAAGAGTATATCTTCAGACACCCTCTATAATAAGATACGAATAAATTTCTTCATGACTGTTTCATTAGAGATTAACTTCAATCATCTTTAAGCCTGGCGAAGTATTCATCTGGAATGCTACTCCATCTCATCGAGGATTTTATGATTATTATAGGGTAAAGTGGGGTAAAACCTGGTAGCAAAGTTTCGAACGCTTGTCGGAGTTAAAATATTCGATATAGAGTTTGTCAAATGTTATTAAAATATTCATTGTTTATCGGAGTACAATATAACTTTCCAGAAAAGTCACAGTTTCATTACATTTTATGGATGATATTTTTCTAAAAAATGTCAAACTACCCGGTTTTACCCCAGGATAGACATTTTAACGATATGGGAAATTAGGAAATCTCGATATTCAGCGGAAAAGTTGCAAACATTTTTATTTTATAAGTCAATTTAAGAATATTAGTTACAAAATTCACATGTAAAGCAGTTGTCTTCTTCCTCCCGCCACTGCAGCTTTCGTGGGCACAGCTAAGACAGTTTTTACATTGGGTTAACCCTTCTACTTTATTTAAATTAGAAAATACATCATTCAAATATAAACAATCAATGTCTTGTGTGTTTTTATCGTCTTCATCGGAGTAATCATCAATACTAACTGTCCCGATTTTACGCCACTTGGAGTACCCGGTTTTCCCCCGAGTGCAGAGGTTATAAAAAACGAAATAGAATCGCGGAAATATTGGACTAAATCTTCATTGTTTGATAGGGTATAAATCGTTAGTAAACGTATAATAAGCTGTACTAAATATAGTTTTTATAACTGTAATGATTTTTAGTAAGAATAGTTTAAAATCAAACGAACATTAGAGAGTTGACGTCTTAAAACAAATAAACCTTCACAGATGCAACGAGCCACTATGACTGTTCCTTTTTCTTGACTAGTAGAATGTAATTCAGTATCTGTCTGCTAAGATAATAGCGCCAGAATCAAGAATACCCGGTTTTACCCCACTCTCCCCTATAAAGAAAATGTTGTACAAATAATTTTCTCCAGTTTTTAAAACTTGTAAAATAATATGCAATCTGTAATCCCTTTGAGCATTTATTTCATTTATGGTCGGATTTAATTTCTTATTATCCTTATAGTTCCCTGACATGCTTAGGATCTTGAAATTTTATTGGGTGGAAGAATGGTTAAATCAATATATTTTTTCCCTTTATCTTTCATCGAACCGTTGGTGTAATTGGCCTTATTTTATTGCTTCCGTGGGAACAGCTGTTGGCCCTATTAACGCGAGGGCGAATAGGCACATATCAAGCATTAAATGTCACCTTCAAGCCTTACTTAGTTGCCGTGACCCTTTAAGTCTTGTTTTATATAGATTGGCTTAAATAAATACATTATAAGTAAAAGTATTTAAACGTATGTTGTACAATATTACTTTCACGAAGTTAATATTTAACTTCCTTAAATTAACTTTTCATAATTTTTTTCATTTATAATTCTTGAATTTTAAAGTACTCAGTAATATTAGAAGTTCTAATATGAACTCATTTCATTTCCAATATGAACTCCACTTCATTTCCAATATGACCACTGATTCAGTACTTATATAAAATCAATCACTTTTTAAATTTTTTGTTAGTGTTTGAAAATTGAGTGATTTCGTATTTTCAATTAGATAATTTACATCAACGACAGAGGTATTTGCAAATTCTGGATTTTGCTTAGATAACTGACGCACTTGAAATTAGTTTTCAGACAGATGAAAACAAGAGACGGTAATCTATTTATCAAGAATAGCCAGAAATAATAGCATTGTTTATCAATTCGTTTATATAAAAGTACTTTATTGTTTCTCATTGAATTTATATAAAGATATTTTAAATAACATTTATTCAGTTTTAATATTCTTCATATAATTACATTTGTATAGTTATTATTTTGTCGACAGAATGTCTTTGAAGTTTTAGCGAAATTATAATTTAAATAATTACGATATGTTTTAATTCAATTAAGACAACAGCTAATCTAATTTAAATATATGGATTAATGTATTTGTTTAATTGATAAATCAATTAAATTCAATGCGCAGTAAAAAATTATCATTTAAAAAATTAGATTTTTCCAGGATTTTTAAACTAACTAAAAGAGAGGAGAAATAAGTTTTCCGTAATTTCTTTCTCTAAATAGACATTTTTTGGCAAATTTCCTGAAATTTCTAGCAAATATTCTGAAAGCATCCAATTGAAAAGTAGATCCTATTTGATACATTTATCAATTTGACTTTAATTAATATTGAAACTATTTTCAACTTACAAGAGCAGAACTAACGTAATATAAATTAAAGTTCATTTCATAAAACATCATTGTCCTCCAATCGATATTATCTACCATCATCTTTGTTACTTAAATTCATTGGTTCCATATTGCATTACTTACATATAGTATGTCATAAAAATGTTTCGAAAGTTTTTTGGTCTTATATAAATGCCTGAAAAGTTTATTTAACTTATTTTAACTTACTAATTCGGCATATGGATTTAATTTATGATTTATATGTTGCAAATAAAAAATTAAGAATTATTTTTATAGATATGGAATACCTATATATATATTGTTAGATATAGAATAATATTCTGTTTATTTCTACTGTGTTAATATTCATCTTGTTTGAGCTCTTTAATAAATTGATTACAAATAATGATCTCGCATAACTTTTGTAATATAATAATTTTTCTCTCATCAGTTATCACTTCAATTTAGTTTTCAGGAAAAAGCTATACTGAAATCCGCGACAAATAATTTCGTTAATAAAAATTTTTAACGAATTTAACAGAAAGTATCTGTTTTACTCAAAGGTTGATGTCTCATATTATTTCGAAATAAGAGGATGTAACCACAGAAAATCCAACGAATATGTTATCTGTTGGGGGGAATCAAAGGTCTTTGTGATAATGTGGTGGGGAAGTTTCGAAAGTGGGACGGCGACTATAATAACGTCCTCGTTATCTGATAACAGTTTAAAGGCAGGCCTCTGTAAATTCGTCCAAAGTCTTGGTTCCAAGACCAGAGATTTGGGGGGTTGGACGGCCGCTAAAAATGAATATACGCTCTTTATACAAGCCTCGTGCATGTTAAATCCGTTTAGGTTGAAATGTCCTTCACCCGGTGTGGCACGGAACTTTGAAGAGCCAAATAAGGCCACCCTCTTTATCTGAACATGGTTAAAAATTGATGTCTCAAAATAGCTCTGATGTAGCTTCTAAAAAGGACGCTGACTAAGTCAGCTGAACTATTTATAAATGAGGGGTCAGCTAGACAACAACCATCATACGATTTTAAAATTGCATTTGAATCTAACAATTCATAACAGTATCACTCAGGGTTCGAAATCAAAACAGTATTTCAATCAACAAACTTTTAAGGTAAACACTTTAAGAGTTTGCATGCCAATTTTTCAAAAGATCTGTTACTTATGAAGCACAAATTGCTGTTAACATTTTAAATTTGCGTGATATTTTAGCTATGTTGAAAGAAATGTACGGAAAGAAAAACTCGTCACAATAATAACGTAGTTGTTAGAAAAGTTTCTTTAAATCATCAACAACAAGATATGAACCATACAACTGTGCGTTGGTAAGAAATTCAGAAAGTTCGTTTTCTAAAGCACGCCGCTCACTAAAACAGTCATTCATAACAGCTAATGCGTCCCAAATAAATACGATTTCTCCTTAAAGAAATCCAATTTTCTCCTCGGAAGTGCTAGCAAAAGAAATCCACTATTCGTCGCTTAACAAGAGTTTGAATGATTGCCCGTCAGCAGACATCCTTTGGGGGTGTCACCTAAGATGATTGATGGCTATCCCACGTGATTACAACCATGTAGATGGGGCAAGAAATTAGTTAGCACGGCAGGCAAACAAACCCTTTGTTATTCGTTACTCTGACATGAAAAGTAGCTGTTTGTTTCAGACGTTTATATTGGGCATGAAGAGGTTTTTTCGGTTTGACCTTCGCAACTTCTTAACGATGTTTTAATAGTGGCGCCCCACTAGAAAAAGAGTGGTTTCTGAAAACGATCTCTTACGATTATCTTAATACATAGTTTTATTTTTAGTTTAAGTACCATAAATGTAAAATAAAAATAATATGGAAAAATAAAGGAATGCGTATTTTAATGGGTTTTCCAAAAAAAAAAGTTCAAAAAATGTGAACCTCAAAACTTCCCATATTGTTCGGGTTGTTATAGCAATGTTACTTAAATTATCATATCACTAAAAATCATATAAACAAAATCTCATTGCGTGAAATACTTCTACAAATCTGTTCTGTATTAAATTGATTGATTGATTGATTTTTTACGGTGCAAGGGCCAAAATTGGGCAAGCTGCGCCAATGTATTAAATTAATTCTGTATATGTGTTCTGTTTGTCATTTTCTTTGTTGATTATTTTTTTCACGCTATAAGAAAAAACTAACCATTTTATCTTAAGGAAAATTTATTTTGTTTCATTTCAAGATATTAGTTTAGATATTTAATTTTAATCACATTAACTTAGTGAATATATGTGTAGCCAATTTTTTTACTTCAAATGAGTTTCTGTACATTCTTATTTGACTTCTTTTATATTTATAAAAGTGGAATTTGTTAACCCATTTTTCAATCACTTCCTTTTGTAATTGAAATTTTGTACATTTCTGTATTCGAAATGGTAATATTCAATTTTAATGCTTTTTAGAACTTAATTAACAGTTAATAGATTAATGTAATTAATTATTGATTGTGTACGAGTGACGCCGCTTGATAATAAATTTTATTAAAAGACTGATTTAAAGATTGAGTAATATTTAAAATAATGAGTAATAAGCTAAAGAATCAAGAGTTGAAAATAATTAAAATATAAACTTCTCCTTCTTGACACTCTAATAAAATAATGTTTTTAAAAGCTATTTTTACGTTCGACTTGTTTGTTCTTAGTCTTAAGTAGGGTATATATATCTAGGTTTTTAAATACCTTTCAAAGTAGTTATACTTAGAATCCTACTAAATAGTAAACTGCTCATTATTTCAATTGTACTCCATTATACCAAAATATCGCATATGATAATAGATGCGTTGTGTGTTGTACTTTTATAGAAAATGGTTTAATGGAGTGTTGTTCAGAATCTCTCAGATATTTAAAATGGCGTAATTGAATACAGAAACATTTGTAAAAAAATATGTTTTATTAAAATATTTAGTTTATTTAACCAGTATTTTTGTAACCAATATTATTTTGTGTTTTAATATTGTTTCCTGTTAATTTTATAAATTCATTTTTTTGCAAATAAAAACTGCTTTAAAATTCATAGACATTCCTAATTATTTTTTAGCAATTTTTTTATTTAAATTGTGAAAACTCGAAAGGGAAGCAATGTAAAAAATTACCGTCAAATCAAAATTATTTTGTGTGACGAAGTGTTACGGGTCGTAACACACCGTTTAAACCTTGGTTTATTGTAGAATGAAGCAAAAGCAGCTTGAAGGAACACAATTTCTTAAAGAATATTAATTATTGTATTTCCATTTAATAATATCACAGCTCATCTATAGACGAATAAAACAAAATTAATTAATTTTTTTATATCTTGATAATTCTTGTAACAATATAATAGCCTGAATTCTGCTTTTCATTAGTACAAATAAAAGTAATTTTCTGAGAAGACTAAGTATCAGTGTAGTTTGTATGCATTTCAAATAATTTCATCGATTAAAACATTTTTCAATAGATACACTATAATATAAAATGAAAAGTTGTTGATCTTTTCGCCGGGAAAAGATACAAGAATAATGATTTCATTTTTAAATAATTTTAATAACGCTATTAAATAACATAAAATTATGTTCATTTTCATTTTAACACAAGAGTTTTAGCATATCACAAGATTTTTTCTTGTAAATAAATACGATAATGATTTCTCTAGATATGTATTTATTACAGACCCACCCGTATTTCACCATCTTTTTGTTGTAGAGCGGCAGCTGTGTAAATCTTTATAAAGGTGGGTAAGGAATACAAGAAACGTATCGGAAAATGATAATTTTAAATTTAAATTTTTCATTAAATTAATGAATTAAAAAACACTTACCTATTTTTAGTCAAAAATGTAGTAAGTCATTTATTCTGTTAACTAAATAATTAAGTTTCTCGAGATTAATTACAAAAAAGTAAAAATTAAAGTGATGCAAATTTGCATCACTGCGAGGTTTAGGATTAAAACTTACACCCCCCCTCCCCCTCCTCCCGATGGCAGTGTAGAAGCAACTATGATGAAAGCAAACGAATCAGACGATCTAGTCATGTTCAGATACAATATTCAAAATAAATCAGAACTTTACCCATAAGATCATGCACTAAAAATTTATATTTACGTCTGATTCATAGCAAAGTGCTGACCCAAAACACAACCCAAAATAGTCCTCATGTATCATCAAAACGCTAATCTATCTCAACAAAATTAAATCTGAGCCGAAAATGTCACCTTTTACTTTTAGCATAGAAATGAGAAATCAAGCCCTTTGTGAAGTTACTTCACTGATGAAATTTTTCAATTCCATTGCATAAAATATTCACATTTCCAGAACCCTTTCATGTTGAGAATTTCTAGGAGATACTGATAATAATGCCGAATTCATGACCAAACTCGCACCAAAATTCTATTCATCGTTAGGCTTGGTTAATGAAACTTTTTTTCTCTTAGTTGAAGTATAAAAAATAAAATATGTAGAGAAAAGAGTGTTTCTTAATTAAAGAAGAGCAAGTGGAAAACAAATGGATGATATTAAAAATTTAAATCATATGACATACAAGCACAATTTTGACTCAATATTTAGGAGTGCTTGAAAATTTTGCAACTGTATTAATAATAATGAATCTCTGAAACAAAAAACTATATTCATCGGTATTTCTTTTTTATGTCACAAAACTTAAACTTCAACAGCAAATAAACTTACTACGCATGAATTGCATTTTTGAATGATAATAATCTTAAAATTCGTACCAAATTATGTTAATATATTTTTATATAACAAATAAACAAAATTTTTCAAAAGTTATAGCTTTATAAAAGTTGGAATTAATTTTGAGTAATACATGCATTAATTTGAAAGGCTAAATATTCTAGAACATTTTTACATGTGATATGAACGGAAGAGTTACCTAATTAGCACAATTAGTTTATTTTGTACCATGTTTTGGCTAAGAGAATAAACGTACAGTTTCGTATTTTTTGTTTGAAGAGAAACACTAATTTATTCTCTTTCAGTCTTTGCACCACGAAACTTCAAATTCAAACCTAAGCTTTAAATCTTCAATTATGTGTTCGAATTAATTTGATTATCCGAAGAAAATTATATTAACTTATTTCAAATTTGTTAATAAAGAATAAAATTTTTGTAAACTTTAGTGGCGAAATATGTTAGTTCCTTAATTTTTAAGTGGAATTAATGTTCGCGGTTATTTGTATAATTCAGCATTCCATCTTTCCTTCTATTTTATACTTGAATTTTTTTATTCTATTTAATTTAATAAGCAGCATAGAATTAATTCTCTTAATCCTATTTTTTTCGGGAGTTCCGAGTGCATATTAAATTTGCGTTTGTTAAATTATGAAAAAACTATAATTGTATGATGTTTATAAAATATGTAAAAAAAAGTATTTCCTTAATTCTTATATTTATTTTCATGGTACATTTCTTGTTTGGTATTTAATTGGACCTTAAGTTTAATGAACGTTTCATGGAGTTAATTTTAAATGTCTCGTTTAAAATATATTTCTGTTTACTGTTTATACCAAAAATGTTGAAAAACTAAAATGGGTTTAAGAATATTTAAAATCAGTTGATGAAATGTAAGAGAAGAAAAAAGTATTTGGCAACTTTTTCTCTATATATGGTAAACGCATTTTTCCATACAAATATTGCCGTATCTGGTACTTTTGACTTCAATATAGAACGTAACAGAAACAATCACCTAAACACATCAACAATGATATGATTCTGTTCGTATTAAAAAACATCATGTTGGTATGAGTTATATAAAGCACGCAGAACTGTTTTAAGTAAAAAGGGGGTTACATAGATGCTAATGGATTTCCTGGATACGTCCCATTTTAGTTGAAAATGATATTTCTAAGCCATTAACTACAGTAAATTCTCGATTATCCGGCATTCAAGTATCCGGAAAGCTCAACTAACCGGAAAAATTAGAAAAGGAGTTTTTCTAAAAATTTTACACCTCGCGCCGTTCCATTCACGGGGGCAATTTATTTCTGGAATGCAACATCCGCTCCGCACGGAAGGGTGTAGAAGAAGGCAAAAAGCAATATAATGTATGCTAGCATTGCACAGACTTGTTTTTTATGGGGGGGGGGGTGTCAAAAGCAAAAGTGAGAATCCCTCCTAAAAATTAAAAGGTCTTCACCTTTCGCCGAAAAACGAGACCTAAAAACTCTTGTATTACCGTTGGTTTTTAAAGAAACGCGATCAGTAAGTAATACATCTAATAAAACAGAGTAACCCAGTTAGTTTACTTAATTTATATTTAGATGCATTCATGACAATGACAAGATAATTGACGACGACTAATAATAGTTAAAATAGACATCTTTATTCGATGATAAAAATAAAAGTATAAGTATATATAAATACAACCGATTTAATCTTAATCCTCGATTAAACATACTTACGAAATAGAATTAGCCGGGGTCAGCAGAAGGGCGATGTAATAGTAGTTCATCATTTCTAATAATACTACACGTTACTGTAACCAACGTTATCACAATTCTAACCGTATTTATATTGGTAAAAGATGTGACGTTCATAGAAGCTATTTAGCATAAACCCAAACTGGTTTGCTTTACTGATTGATTGATGTTAGATCTCGTCTAACAATAACCATGATTCGAAAAGGTTGATCAAAAAGAACATTTTGGCAATCAGTATTTGTAGCAAAGCTAACAA
>BGPR01024863.1:0-22834 GCA_013235015.1 Araneus ventricosus | reverse complement strand
CCCGTGTCGACAAGCTTATCAAAGGCCGTGATGGAAGGGTTAGATCTTGCGTACTACGCCTTGGCGGTAAAGAGCTAACTCGTCCTATTCAACTGGTCATACCTCTGGAGGTTGACCAGGGTGGGGAGGATGTCCGGTTCGAGGATAATAACTGACGGCGCGAGATGTGCTATTTAACAACTGAAAGAAGAAATAACTGAAACTTTGACTCTCCTGTGTTCTACTATCCAGTTTCCTCAATGTTTACCTGTAAAATTCTACGTCTTTTATTTTGTATAAAATTTTGGTGTATCGATGAGAAATAAATACGCTTGATACCAACCACAGCAACACTTTTGTATACGACGTTTTTTGTTTTAGGTTTTTTGCACGGATAGAGAGATTTTATTGTCTGGACACACGTGAACACGCCACATGGGGAAAATATGGTTTTTACAAATGTACGCCTGCACCTTAGAGTGTCAAGCCCTGAGTCTGCCAAATGCTAATTTTAAAGGAAAATTTTACCTTTTGAACTTGGATGGTAAATCCTTCGGTATTATCGGAATGCGTGAAATTAAAACACTCTCACGTTTTTTCACGTTTTTAAACACTCTGACGACGTTCGGACCTAGGTGCGCAATTTGTAACCGTGCGCAGTCTCGATGCATTGAGGTTACGTATCAATAGTATTGGCACACCGACTTTTAATCTCAGCTTGTCGGAAGGTACCCCTGACAATTCTAAGGAGTTGAAGAACTTGTTATCTGTTATATGAAGAAGTTGACGTTACCTGTTATTGCTCCTTAGCGTATCTAAAAGTATATATTCTGTAATACCTCCCTCCATTTGTGACATATTTTTATTTTATTTATCTGACCTAAACTTTCATTAATGAGTGCCGAAATTACCAATTCAAAAATCCTTCTCTATTCCTCATATATTCTCTGTTACTGTAAATTACATCATTGTACTCAATGGTATCATCAGGCCCTCATAATCTGTGGAATATACCATCCATCATAATATATGTCATCCACTTCTACCATTCAAAAGAATACATAAAACAAAATACTACATCTTCGCATATTTTCCTTTAGTTATAATTAACATTAGTTTCTAAATATTAATCCAAAAAATCTTGCAGCTATATCATATCTATCAAGAGATTTCTGGCCCGGCGTCAATTTATCGACAGCTTCTTGAATAAAATCTGGTATGGAAAAGATACAAATAAAAATAACTAAAATTAAATAGACTGCAAACGCGAAAAAAGAAATTCAAGCGGCGTCGATTTGAGTAATTTGAGTTATTATCCCATAAATAAATTATTTGTTTATTTTCTCAGAAATATCACATAATCGCAGCTTTCTTTACGATCACGTGATGTTTGACATTAAAAGTAAGTTATTCCACGTGTAGTTTGGCCGTGAAAGCGTAACAAACAGACAGACAGACACACTTTCTCATTTAATATATTACGAAGGATTAAGGATTTATTATTTTTTAGTAAACGCAGGTAAAAATGACAGTAATGAGTGCCGAAGTGATTTTTTGAGTGCAGTGACTTTAATCTAATTAAATAAGCTTTAGAACTTTAAGAACCAATGAAAGCATTGCTAAACGATATTTGAAAAAAATAAACAGAAAAAATAATGGCAAAGTAATTACACAGTTTCCTAGAAACTTATCAGTATCAACTCTAGTGTTATTAAATTTGATTTATTTTAAAATCGTCTGCGTGTCAACTTTTTACTAAATTTTGAAAAATTAATAAAAATTGTAAGAAAAATGACACAGATATAAAATTGATATCATGAAAAAGGTAAAATTTTGAACTTTAAGATGGTATACAAATAATATTCGGGGGATAATTTGCTCCTAACTTACAGCTGAAAAACGGTTTCGTTTATTTTTGTAATTAACTGAGTGTTCAATAAATTTCTGCGCTTTAAAAAGTTGACAGTAATCTTCCCCTTGTCTTAATTAATAAGTGTAGAAAGTTTGGTTAAAATCAGTGCAGTGGTTTAGAAGGAGATGTGGAACATAGATACAAACAAACATACATACCCACAATGACTTTTATTTATATTAAGATTAAGCATATCAAGCACCGCTTTCGCTTCTCACTTTGTTTGAATTTCTCACTGTCAATAAAATTTCAATAAACTGGTTTTAAATTTTTTCTCTGTTATAACGGATATTTGATAAATAGTACTGCAGATCATTTATTAAATATTTTGACTGAAAAAATATTAAAAAAGAGAAATTTTTCGCATTTGTAAAAAAATTTTCTAATTATCCGTATAAATGACGATGCTAATTAGTAATTATAGTAATAATAAATATTAATAAAAGTGGTAACTTAGGACTCTCAAATGTCAGGTTATTGCTCGGAAAAATACTAGCTTGATATAAGCTGTTTATACTACATTTTTATTGTTTTTAAAACTTTCAAGCTGTTTTCCTCAGTTTGCTTTTTTCCAAAATTGTCTCTGCTACAAAATGCCAAAAGTCAATCTCTTTTTATTTTAATTACTTGAATTTTTTTCTGTTCACTCACAAATGCATGCCTAATAAAATTAGGGATGTATTTGTAAAAATGTTGATTAGAAAGTTTTTTAAAAATGTACAAAGTGAAAAATTCTGTTATTTTCCAAAAATTTTCACAAAATTTTTTCTCTGAAACTAAAGTAGATATCAAAAATCCGATCAATATTTCTGTTAAGTACATTGAGAGGTCCCTTTCAAAAAAATTTGGAGAAAAAATATTAAAAATTGTATGAGAAGCATTTTAAGAAAGGGTTAATTTTTTTTTAATTTAAAATTTTTAAATTTTTAATTTTTCAAAATGAAAAATATTTTAGAAATTTCAGTTTCTGCACTGTTTCCATCTGTCTACTACAAAATTGAATAAGTTTGATCAAAATTGTAGAAAAAAATTTGGGGGTGCCAAGTCCCCTTGTTAAAGTTGGAGGGGTTTTTCTTGTTGAAAGTTTTAATAAGAGACGACTCTATTTGCCTTTCAGGCAAAATTCTTGATTGATTGATTCCCGGTATGGCACGCAGGATTCGCACTTCAAAACTTAAATTCTGTAACTCCTGTAATTATTCGACCAATACAAAGAGTTTTCCGTTGGAAAATGCAAGATACTGAGTTTGGCCGGCCTAATGGCGTTCTGCTGGATGCAGAGTCACCTATCTACATCTGTTGATATGTCGGGGAATGCTACCATGCCAACAAATGCTCCTGTCATCGATTGGTTGTCAAGATATGGTCGAACTCTCCGAAAGCCTAAGAGACTATGCGTTTTGAACATATCTACTGTTTTAGAGTCTGAATGACTCAAAAAGTGGGAAGGATGTTACGTTTCACTATCCACCAGGTCGGAAAAACTATTTTCGCTCAAGCGATCTACTTACTCAATTTCTCTGCAACCGTTTTGACAGGTGTTTTCATATATTCTCGTTATTCTATGTACGTGTCAGTTGTTTTTATGGATGGTCTCTAAAAATTGTCGTGTTGGTGAAGTCGTTGTTTTTATTGGATTTTACCAATGACTTCTCTACTCCCTTTTTAAGACCTGCTTCAGTAGATACGTTTTAGTAAGTTACACAATGCTTTAGTATATAGTACAGTACCATTTTTATTTCCATTTTGATAATTTTATCCGCACATTATATTAAAAAAATTATTTATATGTAGTCGTTATAGTATTTCTACTATTGTGTTGTGTATTCAAATATACAGTATTTTTGCTAAGGTGATTTTGATTTGATTTTAGAATGAACTGCAAATTTATATTCTATTTTTTCACTTTTTCATTATGTGAGGGAAAATGTTTTAGGATTTAGATTTTTCCCCCAAAATTGGATGCACTTTGATTTTAATTTTTGATAAAATAATATAAACAACGTTTGAAATTTCACATGATTTAAGAAAATTACTGAATGCCAGTTTTGCATTTATGCATATTTGATACAGAAATGTAATTCGCAAAATTAAGTTTTTGAAAAGTTCAATTCGTTTGATTCTAATAATATTTCGTTTCAGTTTTATAACTGATAATGTTCATGTGTCGGAAAGAAACGAGAAGCACTAAGTGAAAATCCTAACAACTTTTTGCCATTATTGTTAAGTATTTCTTAAAAACACAAGTAAATAAATTAAAAGTTTTTGGTTGTAAAATGCCTGTTTCTAAGTGTTTTTTAAAATTTTAGTAAGGTAATTCGGTTGTTAGAATTATTTAGTGAATGTACAAGCATATAAGATCCACCATAATAATTATGTGTTATTGTCTAGACGTTGCGTTTTGATGTACAATTAACATATTTAATTCTAAAACGAGATAGTAGTGTCCATGCGTGTGTTTATGTATCATTTTATATAAATTTTTACTCTTCCTTAAAGGCTTTCGTTGGAATTAAAATTATTACTGAATTATTGATTATTTCATTTCTAATTCGAAAATATAGATTCTTGGAATATTGTTATGTATTTTCAAGCTTCTTGACATTTTTTGGAATAATGCTTGATTTAATTCCAATTCCCAAAAGAAAATTATCCAGAAATTTAATAAAATTTGTAAACATATTTTTTGTTGAAAAATTATAAATGATTTAATTTTGATACGTTTTTCAGTAAATGTACAAATATTCTGGTAAGATACATTAATAAGCTGACCAACAAATGCATTAAAAAATAAATTGAGTTCGTCATAGTTCTATTTTGCATTCAAATACAGTAGAGTCCCCTTTGTATAGACATACGGTTAATCCGGATATGATTTTTTAGAAAAACGCGATTTGCTAATTTCAGTAAGAATAATTTAGAATGTAGTTTTATTTTATAATACTGTTTAGAATTTAACTTTTATTTCTTTTTTTAAAAATCTTAACTCACAGTAATGTACTGTGTGTTTTATACTTTACAATCAATAGATTTTGAATTTTAATTACGTATAAAGATGTTTCGATTTGTTAATCCCACTTTAGCTCGTTGGTTAAAACTAAAATCTAGGTATAGAGTAATGATAAAATTGAAATCAAGATGAAGGAAAGTTTGAGAGGTATTTATGAAAAAAAAAATAGAGAGAAACCCCTAAAACTTGTATTACGTTCATTTTAAGGCAAATTTCGTTTCATCCGGATTTTCAGTGATTCTGACAATGCCCGGTTCCCTCTATCCCTTATTAGTGGGACTCTATTGTGGAGTTAAATTTGAACATGAGTAGGAATTTGACTAAAAATTATTTTGATACTAAAAATTTCCGAAAACCTTTTAAAGTGTCCAGATAATTTTCCCTTATGTATATGGGGAGATAAGAAATAAAGCATTTATGTCCATAGCATTGTGAGTAAATACCAATTTAGGAATTATCCTATTCCGCCTAATAAACCTATACTGAAAATTAAAACCACCAACATGAGTTTCTAAACTGAGTACCAGTACACCTGAACTGAGTACCAGATTAGGTGTTGAGGAATTTTGTTCTTATCTGTTCATTGTGCTTTGATTTCTTTATAGTACCATTTTAAAACCTCATATTTTTCGATTCCATTTTTTAGGTCTATATTTTTGTCGAATTTTTTTTTCTGCTTCTCATAAGAACGCCAGATCTTGGTGGTTTCGTTATCAGAGATGAAGAAGCGAATGATGATAAAATATTAAGAAGACAATAGTTTTTAAAAATACCTTTTAGTTTGTTAGCAAAAAGTATTAGGAATTCAATTTTATAAAAAAAATATCAAGGTAAAATGACAGAAAAAAGTGAAACGTCGGTGGAATTTATTTAAGCAAATTGGAATTTTCATCATATTCGTAATATAATTTAATTTCAAATGAATGTTTTGAAATTTTCATTTTTTGTGCTGTTCATCGTGGCTCGACTTCTTTACAAGCGGCCTTTTTCCTCTACACCGGCTGCAATCCGTCCGAAAGGAAATTGACCGTTCATAGAGGTGGCCGCTCTAAAGTTCTTCATGTTTGGAAGTGAAAATATATATTTATAAACATACGTAATTCGTTATTTCTGATACAGAGAATGTTAAGATTTATCTAAAGTAAAAAAAAATATTTCCCAAATAACTAATTTTTTTTGAAAAAGATGCAATTTGCGCTTGCTTGGATCTTTCATATTTTTCAGATGTAACGTTTTTAAATTTGTTTCTTAATAAATACCTATTTGTTAAATATGTAATTTTTGAGAAATGGACAATAATATCTTCCAATTTTCCTAAAGCCTGCTGAGCTGATAAGTTTATTTTCTGAGGGTTGCAACCCATATCAGCAGCTTCTTTGTCAGAGTTCGAATCAGGGCCTAAAGGGTAGAAATGAACTCTTGAATCTCCAGTCCCGTTAGAGTTTGAAGTTCACTTATCTCTTCACTTCGGAAAATGAAAGATTAATTTAGATCTCATTTCTAGTGTTGTTTCTGAGTGTATAAATTTTTTGCTTTTTTCTCCTCTCACTTATCTTAATAAAAAAATAATTTCTTTTAAATAATAATGATCTCAAATTTATCAATTTTTCAAAATTTTTGTTGAATTCTTATCACAAGCTCCTCTTATGCGTTTTTATTTAATTTCGTTTGTTTCATGTTTGTAACTTCAAATGAAATTGCCACCGCTCTGCCCAGGGCACCCAAGGGTCACGACAGAAGAACGGTCGTCACGACAGCTGTCAGAAACTAAGGTCGGAGTCCTAATAGCCATTGCCGGCCAAAGCCAATTCCCTACCGAATGGGTACTTCCCGTCATCGGAGTGGAAGTAACTAAAACCCACATCCATAAGAATTGTGAACTCGTTTACTTTTCAGGCGGCTTCTCATCCAGTTACTCGCTGTGTCCACCGTGGAAATTAATGTTTGTAAAAATAGAAACTTCTAATCGGTTCTTTACTTAATTTCTGATGTACTAGAGTTTTGAAAATTTGAAGAGTTGTGTGATCTCGAGGATAATACAGTATTTGAACTTTTCAGAGCTCAATTATCAGTTAATAGAATAAAGTTAGTAAAATTCTGACTTTATTTCATAGGCGGCATCTACTAGTAAGAAAATGAATCCAACAGTTCACGACTGCTGTTATATTGAATTACGAATGAATTACAAATTAAGAAAGTAAAAAAATAAAAATTAAAAACCTTTACAAACACGCTTTTAGTAACATTCTAAAAAGTAGAAAAAAATTTAAAATGAAATGAATAATGCTTTAATACTATTAGGAAAAAGAAAAATATAAATACGAATCCGATCTGCATACTTCATCAAGTGCCATCTGTAGGCAAGGATTCGAAAATTGGATTTTTGTCTGTGAAAGACCTGACTTTTCGTCCAAAATATTTCTAGAAATGAAAGACTTTGGAAGAACAACCAACAAAAAGACACCGACTCAGCAAAACAAGTACACAAATATAATTTTGGTTCAATAAGAGTTTTGGGCAAAGAATCAAAATCCATCGGACATTAATTTGCCTTCATTCGAATAAAATATGAAACAGAACACTAAGGAAAAATCACGCTGAAAAACAAATCTTAACGAATTTCCTGTTCCTCAATAAGCTTTGGGTATTTCTTATAGATCTCGGGGTGCTGAAAACGAATATGTTTGTATAAATTTTCTATCACTCTCTAATTTTAAGGAATTTCATTTATAAATTTTGGATTATATAGGCTGTCGTATAACAGTTATAACTACCCACACAGCGCACTCTATGCCCAAGGACCTCCCCCGGTACTTACTTCACGGGAGGCTCTGGTCTCCAAAGGAGGTCGCGGCGGCGCCAAAGCACGCCGCGATGGTCACAGGAAATCGAATGTCTGCCTAAATGTGTACTTTCTACAGCACCACGATGTACTTCACGGGAGGTGTTGCACATCTCTGAGATAGCCGACGAGGGGGGTTTTACTGACACAGGTCATAGGATGGAGACTCGTTTGCGTTTTTAGGGACTATTTTCATAGGATTTTCCACCAGAGGATATATTCAGAAAGCTAAAATTAATCTCTTTTCTTTCAAAGAAATAAAAAAAATTCTTAATTGATTTTAGCCGTTTTAATTTTGTTCTGTATGTTTTTAAAATCAATGTTAAATCAGCAATAATTTGTTTATCCACGCATGAATTACTTACTTGAAGAATGTTTTCTTTTTAAATGTAAATTTTTTATATAAAATTATTTTAAATTAAAAAATACTTTTTGCTAAGGTATTTAAATAGAAAAATTCCTTTGTATTCCTTTCCTATTTGAATACTCTTGGAAATAAATTCTTCAAAATACGAATAAAAATACCTCTTAAGATACCAACAATTTTTAATCAATTTAATTTCTTGTATTAACTTTAATCATATTGTATACTGTGAAAAATATTTGATTTTTATAAAAAGTTTATTAATTTAATGTTAAAACCATGAAGATACAATGTTTAAAGCAACGGGAGAGTATTAACTCATTTTTAAATCAATGTGAAGGAGTTTCTTTTTAGTTATTAGAAGTTAACATATATTTTTTAATAATGCTGTTACAAACATTATTATAGCCAATTGAATAATACCTATAATCTGAACATTTTAGCTTTTTTCTTTTGTACCTATTTAAATGAGTTGGTTTCTTTCTTCCCCAACTTTAATAATTTTCTTCATTTTTTTTTTTTTTGATTTGGAAACTTGATTAGCAATCAAGTTTAGTCAGCGATTTGAACATACACATTTAACTAAAAAAGTTCTCTTCTTGAGATTCCTCTTAAGATAACTTTATTGAGATTATACTCTAAAAATATATATAATTTTACTTGATAATTTTTACATTTTTCAAATAAAATTTTTTCACGAATTTTATGAAATGTCACAATTTTTATACCTTTGACATGAAAACAAGATATTCCTTTTTTATATTTTTTTCTCTATTAAAGAAATGTATGCCTAATGCTTGTATTAGGATGAGTAGGCTGTATCATTAGTATAGTGGAACTTCGCTAATTCAAAAGTTTTTAATTCGAATTCGTGGATAATTAGAATTATTTATCTCTGGTCATCCCTGTTTTTAACACAATGTGAACATACATTCTGTAATTCGATTTTTTTTAATTCGAAGTTCAGACTAAAAATGTAAATTTTTTCCTGTGTTAAAATCTTACCAATAAATATTATTGCTGATATTAATTATTAAAATAAAATAAATGATTAATTCAAAATTCATTTTCTTGATTTGTTATGTATTATTGTATAAAACTTAAATAATACCGGGTTATACAAAACTTTTTTCTTTTTTACCCCGCATCTATTAAGGCCAGCCCTGAAGAAAAATAGCTGTCCGTATAATAAAACATCTAATTGCGCCCTGTAGAGGGGCCAACTTAACTTTCTTATTCCTTATGTAAAATACGCATCTTATTATAATTATAAAATGCAGCGGGACATTTTAACCTAGCAATATGTAACTGGAATAAAACATACTGAAAAGAGTAACTGAAACATTTTTAACATAATTTATGTTTTTCCTAATATGCTAATTATCTTTAAAAAACTTTGTTTACAGATATCTGAGTAAAATTTATGAAATAAAAAAGAAGGTAATTAGCTTCCAACAATGCAAGAGAAACAGGCAAATAAATATTTTTTTAAATAATCAAAACGGTTTGAATTGTATTGCTACAATGAAAAGTATTGTTGTAAATTATGCCAAAAATAATTTTAAAAATTCATTAATATTAGTTAAAAATTGTCAACCCCTTAATTAGCATAATGAAAAATGTAATTTTTCGCACTTTCAAATGATTTTTGTGGTGTAATAGTTTCTGAGTTTATAAGATAAAAGGTCAAAATGTCGCTTAATTTTTAATTTGTTTAAAATTCAAACAAAAAAGATTCCACGATGCACATTCCCACCCTTCAAAGTATGTTTGTGCAAAATTTCATACCTCTAGGTTCGACGGTCTGCCTTGTAGAGCTCCAACACACACAGGTTCTATTTTATTATTAACAGAGATATTTTATATTTGATTATAATTTTGAAAAAATCCCTGAACTATTTCGATAAGGAAATTTCCATGATTACAAAAAGAGAAACCCTGTCTTTGAACTTAAAACCTTTCATTTACCAAGCTATCGTGCAAACCCCATCTATTGACAACCTGAAGCTGCAAAATTAAAGGGGAAGAAGCTGAATTTGTACCTGCACCTAGATTGGAGCGGTATTATTACTTCAATTTTATATAATATTTTGTATAATAATTTATTTTGTAACATGTAACCGACATTAGCCCCTTCAGACCTGGTGTCCGGTACACAGGACATCAACTTTGAACAGCTTCTATTAATTCAATAATTGACTAAACTACATGCTGTTTTTAAATTTGATTCTCTATTATCTTAGAAATATAATCGTTGCAAGAATTTTTCGTTTTGGGCATGGAATCATTTCATTTTTTTAGTTTTTTAAAAACAAATTTAGAAAATCATCGTTCTTCCCAAAATGGAGCTCAATGCTGAATTTTGTTTTTCAAGTAATTTCTTGTTTTTAATCTTTTTTTTTTACCATTTGAATGGCTTCTGCAATATTTTGTTATCATTTGAAAACCATTTAAAGTGAAATTTGTGTGATTCTTTGTCTTTTTTCAGTTGAAATATCCGTTATGGTCCGGATGCCGGACATGAGGTAACGTTTTTAATTTTTCATCTACAGGCTTAAAATTTCATTTATGTTTTAACCTTTGCAGTAGTACACAGTGCGCCAAAGGAGAAAATTCTAACTCTATTATTTCGTAATTCCGTCTGAAGGGGTTAACGGGATCATGTTAACTATATATATATTTTTCCATGTCATTCTTTTATAAATTTAACATTGCAATATATTTTGAATCCTTATTAATGCCTTTTCTTGAAGAGACTGAGGGAAACAAAAATGTCTTTCTCATTTTTTGTTTCATATTAAATATTAGCTTATATTCGGCTCCAGTTAGATTAATTTGTACTTATTGGGGGAAATTGGCCCTCATTATTGCAGTTTATTTCAGTTTTTATCATACAACCAACATTTACTGGATCATGCAAATTTTTATTTTTTTTCTACGTTTTCCTTAAATAAATTTATCATTGCAGTGTATTTCAAATTTTTGTTAATGCTTTTTCATGAAAAGAGTAAAAGAAAAAAAGTATCTTTCCTTTTTCTGATTCGTGGTCTGTGAATGTTAGCTTATTTTTTTTATTAATTAAGTTACCCCATTCATTTTTAAAGACCAATTTGAAATCTCCTTTTCAGTTTGGAATACACATTAGCTCTGTTTCGTATTCGTAATTTTCCTTCATTTTTCAGTAAAAGTTCTTTTCAGAAAATGAAAAATATATGTTCGGATTATGAGAAATTTCGGAATCCTGGGGTTTGGATTCTAGAGTTTCAATTGTATTAATAAATACCCTTAAAAGCAGAAAAACTTATACTCAATTCCACTGCATGGAAAACTGGATGGCATTTTTATTTTACAAATACATCATATTAATATCAATTACAATATTACATTATTTTAAAAATATTTATTTGTAGAATCAAATACTATTTCGAGATTTCAGCAATGTTATCTATAAAATTATATGAAGGAAAACTATATAGCTCTAAGAAACTGAATTGCAGAAACAGAGTGTTTGCCATCATTAATATTCTGAAGCATTTTTAACCGTTAACATTTCATTCATTTTGATGTATTAAAAATAGTTATTTCTCATTCATGTGACTGTCTTTGTCCTTTAAAGCTCAAATTAGTTTTTCATAAATGATAAATTAACCACAAATGTGTATTCCATCGCAAATTAAGCTGCAGACAGCAAACATGACTATTTCAGCGTTCCGTTTTACGTTTTATATAATTTTTTAAAATGTATTTAGTTTGGTAATTCATAAATTGCCTATCCTATAATGAAAGAAGATTTAGATTTAATAAAAAAGTCTCGTAAATATTAAGTTTAAAAATAGTTTTAAATATTACTTTTTATATTTTATGCACGACACTGAAACCCTCTCTCTTAAAAATGGCTGTTATTTAAATAAGAAAAAATTGAGCAATGAAATTTGTTAAATATTTCAGACGTATTTTTTTTATAAACAAACGTCATTACTATTGTCTATAATAATACAGTCAAATTGTCTATAATAGTCCCAAAACAGAGATAAAAAAAGATGTAATCATATAGTTTTGAAAAGGGTTTTTTGATGACATACTAAATGTTCCTTGTCCTGGAAGAAAGATAGTGTTACTTGATCGCTCAAAGGCGTGAGTTTCAGTAGCACTGCCGAGGTCATAAAGTCAGTCGGGAATGTACAATGCAGCTGCGAGCTTAAATGTTTTTTCAAGGCATTCCCATATGCCCCATGTGCAGCTAGTGTGCACCGGGTCTTAATGATGTGACTTTTCTAAACAAAACAAACGAAAACGCAATAGTTCCTCACACAACTTCTGTACAAAATCGAGGCGCAATACTCACATCGCCCCCTGCAAAGAGGGAGAGTTTACCCCTCTGCGCAAGCAGGTAGCGGCCTTGGAGGTGGCGAAATTACATGCTTGATGGACAAGCGAACTAAGAAAATAGCCTTTTCCGGCCGCAAAAACTGTTACCAGGGTGCGGGGAAGAAATCGTGTGATTTGACCGAATGGCTTCTATGCAATGGGAACACAAACACTTTTCTTGTATTTATGTCTATACCTTATACCTTTATGCCTTATTTGTTCAAGTTACAAAGCTGTAAAAGATCAAAAAGATTTTGGTGTTATTTTTGCGACGAATAATGGGGGGGATTCCTGCTTTTATGCAGCAAAGAGAGAGATATAGAGTAGCTCGTTTAACTATATGAATTTAATTACATCGGTCAAATTAAATTCACCAACATATTTAATTTTTGGTAAGCTGAAGACATTAAAAAACAGTGGTTTGGGAATATATTAGTATTTGAACCAATTTTTGATGATTTCACTATATTAACCAAATTGTAGAGTTATGATTTAACCTAATCAAACACAAAATTAATAAAATAATTTCCAGGGAAAATTTTCTTACCGTAAAGTGGAAAGATGGGTTTTAAGATCATTGCTAAAATGTAAATCTATCAATGCAAATAGGTCTAAAAAGTAAATTTTATTGAAGTAAAGAAGAAAGAAAATAATTGGACTAAAAAACTGGTGAAACAACAAAAATGGAATGCAATTTATTAGACTTTAATACGGCAAAGGAAGCTTTTATATCGTAAGATCAAAATAAACTTTTAAATTATGCCTTTGTTTGTTTTGTTCAAATAACAGATTTATGATTTGAAATGAATTGAAAGTTGATTGACTTTCATTATAATACTGAAAATTATTGTTAAAATTTATGTTTACAAATATTTTTTTAAAAATTTCAAAATCAAGGAATAAATTGAACCTCAACTAAGCTGGTATCATTTTAAAGATAATATTTTTGAAATTAAATAATATGTAAAAATTTTAGATGTGATTATATTTTTGGAAATTACCGCTCAAATAATTCCAAATTCCTCTTAATTTTTAATTAATTGAATTTAAGATCTCTATGAAGTCTCCTATAGTATATTTGTACGAAATTTGATGACCTTAGGTTCAACGAGCTCTAAAACATCAACAAATTGGAAACACCCTACACATACATTCTCTTTTCTTATTTGTAGACATCTGCATACAAAACCCTGATCAGAAGTAAAAAATAGACTTACACTATAGTACTTCGTGTTACATTTTATTGCATAAAAAATAAAATGCAGCTATTCTACACTAAACTTATAAATTTTCTTGTTTCCAACTGCCGTATTTGAAATTGATCCAGCAAAACATTTTAGTTCTATATAGGTAAAGATGACTTTTTATCGTCTTTTATAAAAATCTATAGTTTCTGCCCAATCTTGATAAGTTTGGCACATGTTGAAAACGAGGAGAATCCCTTTCAACTTTTCAAAGTCCTAAAGTCAGTTAAAATTTCAGTTATTAAAATTTGAGCAAGATTTTTATGTTTTTTGCGATATATTCCAAAATTCGTTTTATAAGAATAATTTTTGTACCATTTCAGGTATTCAGAAAATTATCTTTTTTATGATATCTATATAATGAAAAATTAATAAAATATTAGTACAGATCACTAAAATCCAAATCATTCAAAAAATTCTTTTTGTCACTCTTACAAGAAATGTCCTACTAATGGGAAGTATTTCTCCGTTGTTGCTAAAACCGAGTAAGAAAAATTTAATCTAAGGAACTTAAAATTAAATAACTTTAATCATGTTTTCGTTATATTACTCTTGAAATTGTTTTTAACCCTATTGGCGAGTAATTTATTCATTTAGATTCTGTTTAAATTATGAAATATACACCCGTGGAACCATGTTATTGGTGGCAAAGTTGAATTCTTGGTGTGCATCTTTAAAAATAATATGCTATGCTGTTACTAATACCCTACTTTAGTTTGAACTCATTAAATCCTGCTTTGTAGAGCGAACTATTAGAATTTAATTTTGGTTTAGGGTAGATCTTGTAGAAGGGAGTCAAAATCACGGAGATTTTGTCTTCTATCCAAACATTAAAAAAATATTAAAATAAAATGCAAACTTATAAGATGTCTAAAATTAAATTTCTTAATTCAAAGTCTTTTCCGTCTCATCTGAGCCAAAATATATTGGAAAGCCAGGAAGGCTCTCGTCACAAAGGAGAAGTGCTCCTTCAATGTGGAACTTGCAAACCGCTTAGCTAAGATTGCCACCAAATGTAGTTGAATAAATTCCATACTCTCATTCTTTTCTCAAATTGATTTGTTAACAACGGATTTGCCTAAAAATTAGTGAATTTTGGATAAATTTGTCACCCGCAGAGCGTGTGAAGGATTATAGGTCTAATGCTAATAACCGCTTAATAACTAATGCTTACTAAATGTCCATGAGCCTCTCTCTTCATATTTATTAAGATTTAATTTAGCAGAGAGTCGGAGTTACGTTTGAGTTGGTTTCTGTATAATGCCGACCATTATGTTTGTTTTACTCTTTTATTTAAAATGTTCGTTTTTCTGTAACTGTTTGCACATTAACAGACCTGCATTTATTGAAACAACTCCTTAAAGATAATAAAGTACTTTTAAGGAGTTTGAAATCTATTTTTGAGATATCACAGCATATTTTTATCAGTTATGAATGATCTAATGATATTAGTGAATTCTGTTTTTCGAAGCTAAAGATAAAGAACAGATTATAAATTTCATTGTCCGAACAGAACTTGGAATTCTCCCTATGTTCCTATTTATTCGAAAGAAATTGTTAGATGATATGGATGCAGAAGTAATTATTGAAATATTAGCACAGTCATCTAGTAAACTCAAACGTTTACTGACTTCCGCTTAATGAAGTGGATCGCATGCAACACAGTCTGTACTTTTGAGCTGTTATTCTTTAAAATTATGGTAACTGGTACATGGTTAGCTCTATAATTTCAGTTTGGTTAAAAAAAGATTCTCATTAATAGTACAGTTACAAAATTACTGTAAACTATACAACCATCAGAATGATTTAAATCTCAATCATAAATTTGCTTTTGTACTTGGCATTTCTTACATCTAATAACATGCAATAATACGTGCATACTATAATTAGTGAATTGTCGAGCGAAGCGAAGTCCTGTTTTTACTCGACTTTTCGTCTTGTTACAGACTTGTTTGTCTGTAACTTTCTTTCTACGTTGTAACGACCAAACTCGTTCATTGATGTCGTCGAAAACGACTTATGTGTAAAGATTTATTATTCCGTTTCAAGATGGTGGACGCTTTACTGGTTCGAAGAGCAGATGTCTAATTTCTACAGAACTATCAGTGTATATAACAGATATTAAGATAAGAAATATATAATATTCATTTCTTGATTTTAATTTATTATATTTATAATAATTAAAATTTAAAAATATTTAAGAGAAAAATGATATCATTAATATCAGTGGGCTCCCATTGACTGATGGCAACCGCTATTTTCAGACCTGGTCCGACACTGTTTCCGATGGCCTTTATACCCAGCAAACTTGCATAAAAGACGGTGAAGTTTTCTACTATCTACGAAGATTTTTTTACAAAATGAAGTTGCGGTAATGTTGACTTATAAATGCATTGGTTTAAAAAATAATTGAAGGTATTTTGAAGTAGGGGCGACTGAAATTAAATCATACGATAGCGATTTTGACTATAAACGGGACTGATCTAATGTAAAATTATGATTCTTTTGAGAATTAACGGATTTACGTCAACTTGCATAACTAGAAAGAGCCCTTGCGGAAATAGAAATGAAAAGATTTTACAGCCTATGCACTAGAGAAGGAAGGAGGCACACTCTTGTTGCAGATAACAATCTCACCGATAGTCTTCAGAGAAACCACAGGAATCTTATCTCCGAACTTGGGACTTCAAGAAAAGCAACCCCTGGCACAGATTACCCTCCCTCAGACCCGCGATAAGAAAATTGCAGGGGAACTTTGGAGGGTGGGAATGTGTGTACCTCGGGACTCTTTTTTTGAAATTTTAAATAGAATTTTAATTAATAAAAAATTAAGCGAAATTTTTGAGTTTTTCCTTAATATCTTCCAAAAATACTACCGCAAAAAATCATTTTTACACCATCTGAAGACGACTTTTTCAATGATATCAACACATCTTTCGATTTTTGGAGATGAAGGAATGGAGTCAGGGCCTTGGATAGTCGGGCGACTTCCATGCATAAGAAAGAAACTGACTGAGTCCAGAAGTGGAGTTGATCCATCAAAAGGTCTTGAAAAAGAAAACGAAAAAACAAAAAAAAAGAGTGGATGCTATGAAAGTAAAAGCTAAAAGTTGACTGAAGAATTTACAAGGGCGAGAGCGGCCAAGGCTTGTGGATCCAAAATGGCATGACATACAGTGAGTGCATAAATTTCTGCATAATACATACAAAGATTTTCAAAAGCATTATAAAGAAATCCTCAGTATACTATTTAAAAAAAGAGACAAACTTATTAAAACGGGCAAAAAAATTTCAAATGAAGAAAAAGCTTTTAAAAAAGTTATTTCCCATCTCTTTTCCAACCTTTTCATTCTTTTCTCTTTTTTATCAGGAAAAAAATCTTGGAAACTTAAAATAAAAATAAAATAAAGTAAAATTAAAAGAATATATATATACTCTTAAATTTGTAAAAAAAGCACATGGGAAGACTAGAGTGTTTTTCTCTGTGCCGTTGCTTCACCGTGTCCTTGCCCATCTGGCTACATTTTGAAGAGGAAAAACGAAAATAAAGGAAACATTGTCGGTATCGGGGGTATCGACTGCCCTTAGCAATAAAACCGTTTTTTAATAATTTCATTGGTTTTGTTTATTAACTAGACATATGACTGCTTGTTTTCTGGAAACGTGTTGTTGTTTTCTTGAGCGAAGTAAGGATACTAAACTTCAGATATTATTGGGTTCTGATTAATTTCTATTATCTATTATATGTCTTGTAACGACTTAATCCCTTGACTGTGTAGTTAGTTTAATTAACTAGTTAGATGCAACATTTTCAAACGAGTTTAAATACCGTTGAGTCGATCTAGTTTTTATATATATGCCAAGATTTATTAGTATATAATCCAGTGCTATAAAAGTATTAAGTAAACATGTTAGCTTGAAACAAACGCAGAATGCAGCAGAAAATGGGCTTGCTTCCAACTGGTTGAAATCTCCGGGTACACAGTCAGAGGTTCCGAAAATCATTTTTAATCTAAACTTTTATTTTTTCTTATTTATAAGCCAATTCCTTTGATTTTACAAAATTATTTTTACTATGCTTCTACGATGCTCAGATGAACAAGTAGAAACACTTTAGTAATCTTTAAAATACAAAAATTAAAATGTGAGCGATGCAACAAGGAAGCAATGATCAATGTTTGAATTAAAATTTGTCAATATTGAATGTTTTTCTTCTATTTTATATCGCTTGACGTATACCAGATTTTATTTTGGAATATTTCTATTATAAGTTGTGTATGGGGTGGGCTGGACAGCCACATCCACAATTTACCGTACATCAGAGACATTGAAAATCAAGAAAAAAACCAAAACAAGCGAATTTTGACAAAAATAAGCAATCTTGAAGAAACAAGAATATTTCATAAAATAAAAATGAGATGTTTATTAAAATTTGAAAAGAACTGGAAGTTTGAAAAAATAATAATAAAGTTAAAAAATAGTTTTTAATCAATTAATTTAGAAGCCTAATATTTATCATTAATATTTCCTCTTAAAATGAAAAAAAGTATAATTGCCATTATTAATGCATTGAATGGCTTTTACTGAAAACTGATTTATTCTTTGAAAGGTAAAATTCTCTTTCTTCTTCGTCATGCATTTGTAATGTAGCAATAACACAATCTCAAAACTTAGTTTGAATTTTTTTTCAACGATATTAGTTCATGATTTCAGAATAAGGTCTAAATTTGATGAATTCTTTCATCTCTTTATTTTGTCTTTATTTACAGGCAAACAATCTTTAAAAGGGATTTTTCATTTTTATGATAATTTCTTCTTCAGTACATTTTATAGTAATTTTTTCTTTTATTAAGCAAATTATGCTTTTAATTCTTTATTAAATTCTTTATAATATAATTCTGTATTATTACATTTTGCAGTTTTTTATAATTATGATATTAATTCTTTATTTAATGCTTTATAATACAATGCTATAAATATAGCATTATATTATAAATATTTTTTAAAAAACAATTTAAAATGGTATTTTCATCATCCTCAATTTCCATTGCAGTTATCTATAGCTTGAAAATAGCATTTATAAAATATGCAATTATACATGGAACAACGATATCCTAATAGTTTTGCACATTTTGGAACTTTGAAATCAACAGAAGGAATATTTAATTCTTCAAATATTTCATTTTTTATTTTTCAAACTTTGAAACAAATGTGCCGCCATATAATTCATATAGAGTTTTTAATGTAATCTTTAACATGTTCCTCATTCATCCATAATCTCTTATCATTAAAATTATTTGTATTCTTAAGGCATGAACTTCTTTAGTCCATTTATAAACAATTTTTCGTTCTTGTGTATCTATTTCACATTGAGGTGAGAAAACTAATATTTTCACCTATATTTAATTTCAAATGAATTCGGCTGATTTCTCTAGAAATGGATGATTTGGCAGAACAAAACCTTGAATAATTATAATGAGAATGAGTGTTATAACTTTTATGCCATGGGCCCTTCCCCAGCTACCTCAAGAGATTCGGTCTCCATTCTACAGACGTCTGCGGATGTGGGGAAAGAGGATTTCCCCTACACTACGCAACGAGATGCCCACTAACACTATTATATCACATAAGGAACCAAGCCCTCAATTCATTGTCCATTGGTGGAAGTGCGCCCTATCCAGCAAACTCTCTAGACGAAATATAGATCTTCTCATCAAATTCTTAGTAAATGACGAAGACCTAACTAAAAGTCCAAATACATCACCGTCACAGACTCCAGCCTAGAAATAGACTCTTAAACAGATTCACCTCAAGGAACCAGAAATCCGATGAATACCCAGTCGAGGAGCAGAGCCCACTAGCTTACAAACAGCAACCAGCCAACACCAAATTTTCTTCCGTAATTCTTTTCAAAAACTCACCCTTCACATCACTGCCAACCCTGGAGTAGCAATTCACATTTAATATTCCAGTGATCCCTAAGTAAAAATAACAAGACAGAACCAGTCCCACAATCTATTGGATGGTCTATTTCTATTATTTTTTTCGTCTCATTGAACAACACTAACAGCCCCGAATCATGAAGCTGCAACTATAAGAAGCAATGTAACTTTAGGTAACCCTTTCACTGTACTCATTAGATAATTCCTATTGTATATATTTCATTTTTTATTCGGATTGTAAATCTCTATGCATTATTATATTCTTCTCTGTTTCATGTATAGTTAAGCTCCCTTTTATGTGTTTTTAAATCTCTTGCTGCATTTTTTTTTGCTTTTCCTTTTCAATAAAATAAAGTTTCACACATACCCCGACGAGGAGCAGCCTAGGCTCCGAGATTGGGAGTATGCTGTGGTGTTGTGTTATACCTTCTATTATTTTAGGCACTATTTATTTAGATTATTATAACAATTTTTCCGTCAGTAACCAGAAGGTACTATATTAAAATCATCTAAAATTCTCCTTTTATCATATCCAAACATGTATCTTTTACTATTTTTTTTAACATCGATACATCCATCTTTTTGTATTTGAAATTGAATGACTTCAACATTTATGTATTCTGTTTCACTTGTTATTATTTTCATTCTTTCATCAAAAATAAATTTAGTTTCACTTTCATAATTCATTTTAAATTCTTTTACTTTCCCTTTGACACCATTAACATTTAATATAGATTTCATGCCATAATATTTGCTTGGCATGAAATCTATGATTTTATATATTTACCTTCTCCTAATTCGCCTTTACATTCACTAACATGCTTCTTGCTTTCAATTTATTGATTCCCTCATCAATATTTACAATACTATCAATTTCATAATACATGAATTTATCTCCTAATTTATCAATCATTTTATACAATGTAATTCTAGCTAAGATAATTGTAAATGCTGTTATATAAACATTTGTATTAAAGTTATTTTGAACATATTCATCTTTAATTTTATAAATTATTTAAATATAAACATTATTCAAAAATATCATATTAAGAACTTTAATATTAACAATGAGTATAATTCTATAAAAGTCTTCTATTTCCATAAAAAATGTCGTTTGTTTCATATTTATTCTTTGTTCAAACACATTTAAACACATTTTAGCTATAAATCACATTCCGGAATCTTTCATCTAAAATCTATAATTCGCTTTTACACATTTTTTATATTCTTTTACTGTTTTGAATTTTTCAGAACATTTATTGTCTGTTTCTAAGTTGATTTTTAAAAACATTTCAACATAATTTCTGAATAAAATATCTGTTTTTCGTTTAAAATGCCTTACTTCGCACATATTTCAAATTTTATATCCTTTTTCAATTGTCAAGTTGGCTTCATATGTTGTCCGAGTTCCTATAAAGCTTTTTTCATTACTTGTATGATTATACTTTTCATTTCTCAATTCATAACATTCTTAAAATTTTTCTTCTCTATAATTTTTTGTGATGACTGCATTTCATATTGTTTGAACATGATTTACATAATCTAAATACAAGTTTGTCTTCTTTATAAGGCAATACAGGATGATATAATTTTTTAGGCGAAAGCACTTTGCATTTGACTAAAACAAACCAATTCGTCTCATACTTTTCAGAATTAGAAATCTTTTCGAGATTTTAAATCTTCCTTTCTACCTTTATATATCTACCTTTTTCGTATGATTTTACTTCTTATTTTAATTTTGTTGTTTAGAATCTGCTTCCATAGAAGACATCTCTAGAAACTAAAGGAGCGACAAAATCTCTGTTCCATTCATTTTTTATGTAATTTTTTAAAATTTCGTTATCATTATCAAAATCACATTCCCATATTCGAATGAGTTCATACCCACTATCTTTTATTTTTTTATTGATCTCTTTTGTGTTTCCACAAAAATCTTCCAAACATTTGTTTTTGAAGATTAATTGTTGATTATTAGTACCATTTAAAACATCCATGCCAATTAAAACCTTGAAATTGATATAAGGTATTATTATAAAATCCATCTATTTATAAGTTTTATTTCCAATTTTTAATTTTTCTCTCCTCCATTTAAAGATGTTGTATATTTATATGATTCTTTTGTGACAAATAATCTACCAAAACTGTGGATTTTTTACTATATTAATCCTTCTGAATGATAATCATCATATATTGCAATTGTTTCTTCCTTGAAGAATTAGTCTTTAAAAATAACCACGCATACGGAAGCTAAAGTAAGAAAAATTAAAATCCAAATTTAAAAGAATCCACCTTAACAATTCTTCTTATTTTTAAACATTCCTTTCTTAGAATGTCTACATCAAATCTAAAGCATTTAATAAATTCTTTTAGAAAATCAAAGTATAATTTTTTGCTGTTTAGTACCATTTATTAAACAATTCTCTTTGTTTGAAAATCATTGAATCTTAACAATAATAATATCCCTCCTGACATTTACCGGCGTAAGTTTGATTATTTAAAGCGTTAAACAAATGAGGAAAATATCCTCTTGTTAATTATTTTTACCCAAATGTTTTTGGTAAATCTTTTAAAGGAATGAGTGTAAAATTAATAAAATCCACAGTCTTATATCATAATCAGATACTTGCATAGAAACAAGTTTATTTTCCTTGACATAATGTTAACACTTTAATTTTATTTTTAAAACAATATTTTGCTAAAAACTGATAAACAAACCCTTTTCCATAATGACCTAAAATTGTATATAACAGGTTTCCTGTCAAATAGCTATATATAAAATAATAAATATATCATTTGTATTCAATATTTTGTGTTGCTAATACTAATTATTGGTGCAGTCTTCTGATTCTTTCGGTCCACAGTAAAAAGAAACGATTTTTTTGTTTCTTGCAGATGGTCCTGCATTTGAAAATAAAACTTTATTTTCAAATAATAATTTTCAATAATTTTTCATCTACAATTATTTTATCATCTTTATCTGATATCGAAAATGGAATTTTTTCTATCTTGATAGCTCGATCTGAAGGATGATTTTTTTCATGATGACTACTTATTAACTCCCATTTCACTTCTGCATTTCAATCATCTATAATTAATACATGGAAGATGCAGCTAAATATTTAATATTACTGATTTACGAATACACCTCAAAACCATACTTTTAATTTGAAGGA
>BGPR01024862.1:0-18518 GCA_013235015.1 Araneus ventricosus | reverse complement strand
CGGCCCCATTTATACCATTAATTGACAAATCCAAAATATTCAAGATGATCCGAATGATTTCCGAGAAGAGAATAAGATAAATAAAACGATGCATCAATAATTTTTCTTTCCTGTTTTTTAATCAGTTAACAGTTAAATGCGTTAAAATTTTCTTAAAAGCGTCGATTCTTTTACACAGAATCTAGCGGTAACCGAATGTCACGCTTTTGATTATAATGTTCGCAATTACCCTAATCGGAGAAACATACGAACCTTGGAATAGGGAGACCAGAAAGAAAGCTGCGATTGTGTTGAAAATCATCAGCAAACAGTTCATTAACTTCTTTGAAATGCCACCTTTTTTCTGTATGTTAGTTGAAAGGATCAAACTGATATTAAAAAACAGAAATATGCACTTATAAATAAATGATTTTTGTTTCTTCATTATTTCTATCGATCAGAAATCCTTTCTTTTTTGTAAACATTCAGTTCAGCACTATCATAATACTAAAACTTTTTTTCGCAAGAGAGAAGTCTATCCTAAAACATAGATCCTTTTAAATATTAATTTCATCCGATTGCGGAAACATTGTTGGGTGAGAAGTGTTAAAAATATATCACTTAATGTGAGACCTCAGCAATCACTGATATTTCAAGATCTGTTACTACTCTGAACTTTGTTTCGTTCTGTAACATTCATTACTGTATCATATGTATCAATTTCTTTCGAAGTCATGTTTCTGTATTGTTTGAAAATAATATATTCAACAAATACAATATTTTAATTATTATAATTCCTTTTTCTTTTAAAGTTTAATTCGAATGATTGCATTAAATTTATATTCTATGAAGTCTAGACTTTTGTCCTTGAATGAATGTTATATCGAATTCTTCTTGATTGATAATAAAATCAACTTTGAGCTATCAATAATTTTCTATTCATATTGAAATTCAGAATACGATTTTTGATCTTCAATCTTCCATGCACTATTGTTACCATAGTAACAGTTAAAACTGCTGTTGAGAAGGTAAAATGAAAGTGAAAAACCTGGGAAGATATTGCAAGAAATATTTGCATTTCCCCCGAAAAGGAATAAAAATAAATTCAATGACAGTAGAAGCTTTTTTACCGCTTTGTGTAAACCCGTTTTCCCCAACCAGTCATTCGTAATACTGGTTATGATAAATGAGATTTCTTCTGACTGCTCGTGACACTTTCAAAGAAATATCACAATTATTATTTTCTTAACATCACCGAAAATTATAATATTTATGACTTATTGGTTGGAATAATTGAAACTATGGACGATAAAACAATTTTGCCTTTATTTATCAGTTAAAATTTATGCTTTTGTGCTGCTATATAACTTTAATTATCTACAACTAATTTCTCTTCTCCAACAAAACTTCAGCCGTACAAATATAATAACTCGTTAACACCTAATTTAATTTAAAGCATGAATTTCAATAAATTTCTATTAAGTTATGTTTAAAACACCAAAATTAGGACAACTGTGATGTGAAAGTAAATTCCGAAAAAAAATTGGAGGAGGGGGAGGAGAGATCTTTTTTTTCATATTTTAGGGAAAAAAATTTGAAGAAAAGAGAATTTTTTTGAGGGAAAACAATTTTTTGAAACTTTTTACATACATATTCAAGATTCTTAAAATACAGTAAAATATGAAAAAAATAAAGATTACTTTCCATTTCTTTGCATTATCTAAAAAATAAATTACAAAAATCTAACTTGACCACACTTTGACTTCCAAGGCTGGTTGACTTCCCTGGTAGTATGTGCCTGTTAAAAACTGTTTGAAAAATTGTTTAAATGAGTTTGCGAATATCTCTTGACTTATCAGACACAGCAAGAAAAGGGATATATGCGGAAGTAAAATTCAACTGTAAAGTGGTAAGCTGACCGTTCCATACTCTATTTGCATTTCTGCATTGTTATTGTTAATGTCTTAATTAATTTTAACTGCAACTTTAAATTAATTGTAATATATTTCTAAATCACAAAATATAAAAACATTGTGTAACATAAACAGAACATACCGAATTATTTCCTTACTATGTCTAAATTTATGATACCTTAAAATCGAACACAGTATTATAAATAGTGATTAAGCGTCTCAAAATGTGGAGTACATTTCAAATTAGTGAAAAGGATGAGTTTATTTCAAAGACCCATCGATTGTCTTCATTATGTGGCGAGACTATGTCCAAATCGTTTGAATCGGAATGTCAAGAACCTTCTAGAGATTACTATGTGACGTCACTTCCTCTTGGAAAAGGAATAAAAAGCCAGCTCTTAAACCAAAAGTGAATCGATTGGAATTTGGTCAGCAGCGAAGCAGGTGAACCGAGAAACATTCGAGTGCTATTGAAAGTGCTTTGATTGGGATTTATTGGTATCTATGTTGTTAATTTATATAAGTGCTGTTAAGTTTTGTTACCTGTGCTACGTTAGTGTGTTGCTGAAATCTTCGTGGAATAAAGTTTCATTTATTTTTTATTATCTTGCTTATTGTATTGCATTTACGTACACCCACCAAACGATTTTCGTAACAATAATGAGGAGATTTACTTTTTGCAGAGATCTCAAAATAGTGTCGTACACTAAATTGACATGATAGTTTATCTGAAAATGTTGAACAAGTTACGTATAGGAGGTTGTATCTAGAAATGCAACTAAACAGTGCAACAGCAAAGCGAGCGACACGTAAAGAAAGGAAACAGATACAGTAATTAAATATGATATTGTGGTGTTTTGGTACTGGCAGTCATTTTATAGCAAAGACTTTAAACAAATAAAGAATTTTCAAATTTAATCCCTTTCTTTCCTAGTACAATGCGTTGTGATTTATTCAAAAAACAATACCCAAGGTTCAAAAATTCTAACTTCTACCAGATTCATGAACACACAGTGATTTTCTCAGCAATGCATAAACAAATTGACAAACACAAGATTTGAGATTTGAAAGGCTAACGTTTAATAAACAAATTGATTTATACATAGAATTTTAAATAATGCCTTCATGAATGTTCTTGGATATGCATAAGACTGTGTTTAGATAGAATTTAAATTCTAGAGGGGCGCCACCTCATTTAATAAACACATATCATATAAATCATCAAATACACTTCAGTAACATAGCTAGTTGTGAGAAAAATCAACATTTAATTTAAAAAGGTTGTCATGCCATCTATTTTACCTGCACATATCAAATCAAATCACCATTGTAATGAAATCATTATGTGAGATAAACTCAACACTGTCTCTTATGTAAGATGCAATCAATTAAACTCAATCTCAAAAATTAGTGGCTTCACATAAAATAACAATCAAAATATAAAATTGAGAAACCTTTTATTTTTTTTTATTTTATTTTTTTTTAGCATTTAGCACTCCTATTTCAGATATCTTAGACACCCTATAACTTTAGCTGCAAAAAAATATTTTTATCAAATACTGTACTTCATTAAGATTAAAGATTCACTTCTCTTGCATCAAAGTAAAGACAATGACCTTTAAGGACAAACTAATAATTTAACTCTTTGAATATTTACTGCAAACTAATTGCATTTTAAAGCACAGAAATCAAAGCACTACATTTAATCATCTAGATTCAACTACCACCTCAGCTTATATTCAGAATTTCAAGTTAATCATTTAAAATTCAAATTACTGATCTACTCAAGTTTCCAAGTAAATTTTACTAATTTTACTATACTATTTATTTATTTCCATGGTAATTTAGTTCAGAATCCTGGTTCTAAGTAAGAAACATTTTTTTTTATTAAATTCGATAGCTGCGCATCTCAGAATTTTACTATCTCATTCCCATAACAAATTAACATATTACTTAAAGAGAACACTACCATTAAATTGAAATTCTGGAATCAATTCACTCAAAGAGAAAACTATCATAAAATTTAAATCATGGTACTTATCATTTTGTTGTAGCTCTAGGAGAAGGCAAGGAAAATGGCCAGTTGGGGTCACAACACAATGTTCTGAATTCAAATAACACGGAGAGGATGTTGCACATGGGCCAGGCCGACGCATGTTATACAAGGGCTGGAAAGTCAGACACTATCACACCTCCATGATGACCAGTCGGGACTAATGCACAAAAAGTTTTGGAAAACTCTGGATCTGAATGCACCGGAATTTACAAGCCTTCCATGTAGCAGGGCAGATTCACGGCTGAATTCACGCTAATTGACTCCGCGAGGATGTTAGTGTGCCGCCATGTCGACGCAAGGCTTAACGCCTGAACCAGTAATGGCAGATGTCAAGTTTCAAGCGGGAATTTTCGTCCACCAAAAATGCTCTACATGAGTGTAGTTATCCCTAGATGATTCGCTCATTCACCAAATTCACGGTGCTACGTGGATAAACAAAGGGCTACTAGATTCGCAAAATCAGTCCGGCCCAAAAAAACACTTCAATAAAGAAGTCGAATATAATACTACATTTCCAAAATTTACACGTAGAAGGGGCTGGCTCGCTTCCCATGAGTCCAGCGCGGCGCGCTCCTTTTACACCGGTTGCTGAAATCGAAGTCAAAAGCAAAGTCCTTCTTGTCTTTAGCCATGATATCGCTGCTTCTTCGCTCCATCTATGATTATAATCACCTCTCGCTACGATACTACTCCTTCTCCTTCTCAAAATCAATTTCCTCAATCCCAAAAAAATCTACTTATATCAAAAGCTTGGCGAGCAGTAGCCAAAAAACCATACTCGAACCCCACATGCTTGTACCACAATTTCTTTTCTACAGTAAATTTTAAAGTTTTTCGCCAATTCCACTTTAACTATTGATTCAATATTCGCCAAACCAAAAAACAATTTAGCAGCCCCACCCCCCAATGAAAGTGTGATCACAATTGGTCCAAAAGGGTCAACCTTCTTCTACAGACTCAAAAGGTAATCAATTTGATTTTTATTTAACTTTTTTTTAATGGCATCTTCTCCCTCACGCGCAGCAGGTGGTCAACAAGAACCCCAATGCTTAATGTTTCCCAGGAAAATCAACACCCGCAAACGAACATTCTCACGAATTCAAAATGGCTGGAAATTGCCAATTGGGTCAAAACAGGAAACAGCTGGACATTCTTTGCCACTGACCAAATTCTTTCTGTGGGAAAAAAGGATTTCTCAGGACCCTTTTTTGCAGCTGTGACTTTCTCACAGATAAACACGGCAATAAACCCCATGGGAAAGAAATTCTGAGTTCAGACAAGATGTTTTTCTTGAAAGTGCAATGCTTATCCTACCCTAGAATAAAATTTTCCACGAAGAGGGAAAGGGCAAATTACAATTTTTTAAGGACGGTTACTAAGTGCCGTTTCTTAAAACCAGGATTCAGACAAAGAATGTAGTAAAACACACGGCTTTTTTCAGCAAAAGTTCTGCGGTGAAATGTTATGTTAAATTAACACATCATATACATTAAAATAAATAACTCTACAGAGAATGAAAAATTATTATTATTTAGGTAGTAAGATTATTTTAAATAAAACTGAAAGAGTGACACGATAATATTCAACACATAGACGTAGTGATGCGCATTAGAATAATACGGTTACAATGATGGAAATATCCAGAGTCATCTGCCCTAATGCTGATTTTACGAAGTACCAGCACACCTGATACTCCGAACAGTTCGAACTTGAATTTGTAGGAGCGTTGCGAATCTGTACCGCCCCTTCAGCGGTCGTGACGATGCCACAGGTGTCTCGTATAGAAGGGACGTCGTGTTTCATGTGCTTATATCCGCCAAATTGCCGAAAAGAAGTCAAAATTTTGCGCCTGTATATATTGCTGTAAGGGTGGTTTTATGAAGAAATAGTGCAAGAATACCGGCGTCTAGTGAGCCTCTGATGAATCGACGACTCTGCCGATAGATCGGCAATTCAGAGGCACGCGCTCAATCGAAGGTCGTAGTAAGAGCGTGGCAACTAAAGGCACGATAGTGATCAAAACCACGTTTGTCCACACGGCTTTTAGTACAGTAGGCAGATATCTATCTATCTGTCAGCAAGCAGTTCCAGGTTCGGCATTTGCGCCTTATTATTCTGGCTCAACGGCATCATTTGTAATCGACTTCACTTGCCCATTCAACCATGGGCAAGTCACGAAAAAAGCCAAGCACCCTAAAACATAAGTAAACTACTCTTCTTGACATTTTTTAAGCCTCAGGCTTCAAGGTTGAGATTGTTCATCGTCGACGGAGCACTTGGCACCTGGGGTCCGCTAATAACAAGTTCACGAAAAATTACTTTAAAGATCTTATCTGGAAGAAAATGCAGAAACTCTGTGTCAGAGAAAACATCCTTGGGTAAGGGACATTTATGTGGAGCATGTTACTGTTCGGCGACAGTTTGACGAAGAAGAGAGTGACAAAAGTTCGAGAGTAATATCGTGGTCAGTTAGAAATGCGTCTCTAAGAGTCGCAATATCTTCCTAAGGCCCTACGCCATGTTTACACCACTTGCTGCTAAACGCCGTCTTCAGTGTATTGAAAGAACTTTACCCAACGCCTGAATAGAATGTAGAATTGCCCATCAATGAGATGATGGTATGTTTTCCACTGACTCCAAATGCTGTAAAGTTGACTGCAGTACTGCAGTGAAATAGCTGACTAAGTCTACCATCAGTGAGAAGATGTGGTATGTTTTTCCACTGACTCCAGATGCCGCTGGCTGCAATGCTACGGTGGAAATAGCTGCCTAAGGGTCTATTCTGGTACTTTGCGTTGGGTTCACACGTTAACAACGGAACCCAACCCAACCAGGAGAATGAATGAACAATCTATACATCGATGAGATGATGTAGTATGTTTTCCACTGAATCCAAGTGCTATCAAAGCTGATTGCAATGCTACGGTGAAATAGCTGACTAAGATCTGCCCATCGATGAGATGATGTGGTATGTTTTCACTGATACCAAGATGCCATCAAAGCTGATTGCAATGCTACCGAAATAGCGGAAAGTTGCTTGGATTGTACATTAGATCTACCTATCATTTCAAATAATATGAATATTTATCCCTTACACTTAGAACTACAAAACTCCCAGGAAACAAGGAAGTATTTCTAAAAATTTTTTTAGAACAATTCTTAGATCTATCGCTGTGGAATACTGAAGTTCTTAGCGAAAAGAAAAAATTCAGTATAAAAGATAAAGCTTCTTAGAATTTCAGATGATGCACATTGATTGAGCAAGAAATGTCCAAAAAAAAGTATTCACATTTTAAATTCAAGGCAGGTCACATGTAAGGCTTACTTCCACCTCCACTTTAATTTGAGATTTTCTACAATAACTTGTTGTTAGTCTAATTTATTTAAATATTGCATGGTACCATTGGATTTGTATGTTTTCCAGTTAATCTAGATTATTGCGGTGCCTACGTACCGTTCCTGTTAGGATCGCCAATTGTTTGCCACCAGAACGGAGATGAGAGAACATTTGTTTGGTTGTGATGTTCTTAACGAGTGACATGCGCCCCGCATACGCGAGATTTTATCTTCTCATCAGTGTTTTGAGCTTCTCGCCATATTGGGTGTTTCGGTGGATTGTTTTGTTCATCTCTTCGATGCGGTGGTCAATATTCATTCAATTTGAATAAAACTTCATTTGGAATTCTTCGGTTTGAATATCGGTTCAGTACTGTGTATGTTATTCTGTGTGTTTCGTTTATCAATGAATAAGAAGCTACAAAGTATTCCGCTATGCTGAAAGCAGGGAAGTCGCGATGTTTTAAGTTAAAAATTTGCCCATTGTGCCTTGAAATGTCCCAGGCATTGCGTTCTCGATCTCTCCTTTTCAGGGTGACACATGCGCAAGAGAGAGTAATAAAAGCGTTATATCAAAATGAGTATTGGCGAAGGCGATAAAATTCCATAAGAAAATTGGCGAGAAGCAGGAGCGGCACCGTAAACTCCAGTTCACCGTTCTTCCCTTAGAAATTTGTGAAGTGTATGGGATGATAATCGTAATTTATTTGAGAATATGTTTTTAGAATTTTTCCCTACCCATATGATTACATCTCTTTATTTCAGTGTTTCGATTTGCGATGTAAATCGATATCAAATGCACAGTTATAAATATTGCCACATATTTAAATACTAAAGAAAAATTGTCACATGTTAAATACTAAAAAAAATTGCCACATATCAGCGGTAACAAATAAAGATTTCTTTAGAAACAATATTATTTACCCAGACAAAACTATTTAAAATCGACGGCAATTGATCTCGTTCTAAAATTCTCTCTTTTCAAACAGTTCAGTTGCTTATCCGCTGCAGTGCGCCGTTTGGAATATGTGATTAATCTTGAAGGAATTAGTGTAAGCGGAAGATCTGACATCATGGCAAATAATAAGTAAGTGCAATTTTTTATTTACCCATGGTTCTTATTATACCATCTACACAGTAAACAGTTGTGGATTTTATCATTTTCTTAAATTTAAGAATATTGTTACATGCAAAACATGTTGGACATCTCTACCAAATATCCGGAAATCAATTAGTAAAATTAAGTTTCATATTCTAAATTAAGGATGACACAGTAAAATTTAAAACTTCAATATTTAAATTGTACTGAAAACGATTTTTTTGTTTAAAATAAAGACTAAAATTTAAAGCATCATGCATCATAAATAATTTTTTACCATTTTCATTTTGTAAAGATTTCTAGATACCTAATGCCTTTAATTTGTTCGTATTTTGAAAATTGCTATTAAAAATTACTAAGTTATTAAAGATGTCGGAAAGTTTAAATCAAAAATTGTATTACGAATAGTGGACTATGCAGATTTAAATACTCAAAATTCGAAACTGCTGTTTATTCATTTCGATCTAGATTTGACATGGTTAAATTCATGATATAATCAGAATTCAACTCAATATAAACAACACGCAACCATTTAATAATACTCATTTGAATAATAAAAATCATTGAATAAACTATTTGAATAATAAAAGAACATTTTGATAATAAAAAAACAATTACTATTGAATTGAATAGCTTAATTTATTTAAGCACGCAACTCACTTCAAAATTTATGAATATAAGATGCAGATAGAAGTATAAATACTATAATTACAGGAGTCGCTACATAGGACTTTTTCAGATTTTTGTTTATTTCATTCGACTGTGATTTCTAAAATATTTTGAACGCTTCTCAACGACCGAATACTTTTCACAATTGGTGGGAAAACTATTAACTCGAAAATTTCAAACATGACTAGACTCTTTACTGAGTGATAAAAAAGAGGATGTACGGAAAATTTGAAATCAAAAATCATATCATGAAGATGAACTATGATTATTAAACTGTTGAAAATTTGAAATTTATGTTTATTCTTTTAGAACAAGGTTTGAAATGAGTAAAATTCATGAATAGAAGATGAAGAACGTACTCAATATAAAATACACGCAACCATTTGAATAAAAAATGAATAAAAACCGATATTACAATCAATTGACTATCTTAATCCATTTAAGCATATAGTTCATTACAAATTGATGAAAATATGATGAAGATAGCGAGCATTGAGCGTAAAATGCATCAGACAGTCGAAACGTATAGATTTTTGAGATTTCTGTTCAGTTCATTCGACTGCGATTTCTGTAAAATATTTTGAAAGCTTCTCAACGACTGAACAGTTTGAACCATTGGATTGAAAACTATTAGCTCAAAAATGTCTTGTAAAAAAATTCAAGCATGACTCAAATCTTATACTGAGTGATGAGAAAGAAATATTTAGTATAGTTGGCAATGCAATTAGTAATTTCGGATATTTGAATGTAAATATGAAGCACATCCGTAACTACATACATTTGTTTCTGAATATCAACTTGATATTTTCATCTAGAATGCAGCAAAATGACAGTGTTATAGCCCATTAAGACCGGACATATTTTCATCCTTAAATTTAGTTTTTTTTAGTTTAAAGGTAGCCTTGGATCCTACTGGTACTGTAAAAAATAATTTAAAACATTTAGCATGTCCCTCAAACTCAGGAGCGCACCTGTACAATCGTGCGGGTTAGGCTTTTTTGTGTCAACGTGAACCCGTACAATCGTGCGGGTTAGGCCTTTTCTTTGTCAATGTGAACCCGTACGATTATGAGAGTTAGGCATTATCTATGCAAGCTTCACCTAATTTATTTTTTCATGGTTTAGATTTCATTTAATATAAATTATTCAAAGAAATAAATATTTAAGCGTCGTAATAAACAATTTATAATTTATAAGAAAAGAGATATTTGTAAATAAGGAAATTACAATTTTAATAACTAATTTTTTAAATGAAAATATTTGAAACAAATCTTAGTTTTTCATAAACATAAATATACCTCACATTTTTCACACCGAGTTTTAGAAGTGCTTTCTTCTGAAATAAGGGATACTCCTGTATTTTTAGAAGGCAAATGAAACTTCCACGGATCATGCAATATCTGGTTGTTCGCTTTCCATTCTTTCTTGCACAATAGAAATTGCAACGCTTTAACGAGATGTCCGATGGCCCCCTTCAATCCCCTGATTCTTTTGAAAATCTCCCTGTATTTCCTCCGAGAATATCTATTGTGTGCTAATTCCTTTCATATACTGATTATATTCAAGGAAGGACCACCCATCATTTCCTACGATCATTAGGATTGGCGGTATTTCCAGATGTACATACGGGATTGCTGATCTAAGAGTCAGTTTTGACGGCTTTTGTACCTAGTTTCTTTGTCCGAACTGAATAATTACAAACACATGTACTGACACCAAATTCGTTTTGCTTCCCTAATAGTAAACTAAGGAGGATGATAGGACTTCAATGATAGAGGGAAATCCAAATGTGGAACTTTCTGTGAGTAGCCTCCTTTGTTACGAAGCTTTCAAAGAGATCCTTCAAAATACTTTGAAAGAGCTTGTCACATTTGAGTGCTGAAACGGTAAAAAAGACAATGCGAGTTGCAGAAGTTTCTATAATGAAGACCGTTGGAGGTGGTTGGACATATTTCGTGAAACTGTCTTGAAAAAAAGCTAAAAGCAGAAAAAATTGTTTATATGTAAAATATTTCATTTTTTGGTGAAAAGAAATGAACCATGTATTTTTTTAAAGTTAAAATTTTCTTCTTCTTAATATAGTACCCATTTCAAGTCTTAAGGCCGTTACTTAGTGATACAGTCGAAAGAAAACACCGATATGTGCATAGTATCACGTGTGAAGACACTACAGAAAGGAAGTCGATTTTCGGACAGTGAGCTCAAATAAAGCCGAACCCGCACAATCGTGCGGGTAAACAAATATTACGCCTAGAGAGTAATTATATTAACTCTTAACTAGCATATTTTCCTATTTTTCATTTATTTCAACATTAAATTAACAATTGGTATCTAAGCAATTAAATATGTATTAATAATTAGCTCAATGCGACAGATAAATAATTCTAATGTTTAGCGCGAATTTTTTGCAAACAGATTTAACGCGATTATAATTGAAATATGGACTGTCTCTGCCGTCTTTTGAGAAAACTAGATACTATTGATATTCTGGAAACTAGAACAGTTGTTAGTTTCCGGCATTTATTAAATACAACTCTTCAGGAAGCAGAAATGCTAGCTAATGTCTAACCCACACGATGGTGCGGGTGCGGTCTTAAAGAGTTAAACCAGCTGGAGTGGCCACCTCAAAACTTTCTCGCCTACGAATAACACGGTAGAGGGAAAAAAAATACACCGCGCGCCGGAAAACGTGCGGTATTCCCTTAAGGTGGGGAAAACGTGCGGTATTCCCTAAGGTGGGGAAAACACTCGCTCTAGCGTTCGCAGCTTTTTTTTTTTGCGAGAATGGAGAAAAAACAGTTTCAACGCCTTTTTTAAACCTATTTAAACGAAAATTGGAGACAAATCTACAATTAGGGTTTCAAGACTACATACGAAATTTCATTTATCTAAGTAATTTTGTTAAGAAGTTATGGCGTTCAAAAGTATGCGATTACACAGACCGACAGACGATCAACTCTTTGACGGATTTGACCCAAAATTTTATACGGACCTATATTTCTGATGAGAAAACAGTGTACCAAATTTTAACCATCTAGCTATTTAAGTTTTTAAGTTATGGTGTCCACATGAACGTAGACAGACAGACTTCCCGTAAACGGATTTTGTACAAAATTTGATAGAAACCTACAAATTAAGTGCAAAGATCACATACCATACTTCATCCCGTAGCTCTAATAGCCTTCGAGTTATCGTGTTCACAGAGAGACAGACAGACATAACTCCAAAATTGTGTTTTTCGGACTCGGGGAGGTCTAAAACGTGGAGATTCGTCAAAATCTCGGGATCGCATTTTTTGATGATTGCAATACTTTCTCTTTGTATACTTCGTATACGAGAAATTAATTTGTGGATCTAGTGGATAAAAATTCAACAATTCCCTTTGCTACCTGAATGTCCACGTGTTTCCAATTCTTGGGCAGAATATAAGGTGAAAAGAGATAACATTGTTCAGTCCTAAACCAGGTTCGATTGCTACAGGCCGATGGTTGTAATTCTGTTGATTACAATTAGTTAAGTTGTCTACAATTAGGGTTTCAAGACTACATACGAAATTTCATTTATCTAATGGTCATCTCAATAAATTTCATTTATCTAATGGTATCTATGGTAGCTTAGATGGAAAAAATTCGATGGTCACTCGCTTTTCGGTACGGGGGGAGGGGGGACCCCAAAGTGGATGTCCGTCATTTGAAGATAAATTGCAGATGATAACATTCAATACATCCCTTGTTCCCGAGACTATTACTTTCAGGGTATACAGGGGGTAATTCTTGTGTGCGCTTCCCCGTCTGTTCCCCTAATGGCTAGCAGATAGTCTTTCCCAGGGCAGCTTAAAGAAACACCTCCAGAGGAATGTTTTTTCTGCTTATCTAGTTCTAAATTGAACACATATGTTCCTCTTGTATTCAGCAGGACTGCTAAGCGATGATGAAGCATATATTTCACAGGGGTTTCTCGTTTTTCTTGTCAAAAGTGTGGTTTTCAATGAATTCATCGTAGGTACTTGTTAAAAGGTAGTCTGTTAAATCTATTCCTCAGAGTTTAATCAATAATAGTGAATCTGAATATTGGATTGTGTGAAACACGACTGTTAACCCAAGGAGTTTTCTCAGAAGCTTAATTTTCCATTGAACAGTTCGTTCGCATTGCGAGTATCAGCAGTACAGCAAAATAAAATATTCTGCATTTGTTCTTGCTCTTTTGACATAAGGAATTAAACCTACTTGACGATGCGAATCTCAGCTATCTCTTTCCGTACTCTTTCACAGAGTACCCAGAGTCAATACTCTGCTGCATTTCGTATATCAAGACTATTTTACCAAATTTTCCAGAATTAAAGCAGCGATCAGTCCCAATAAGTTCGGATTCTCCAAGTTCTACTGTATTTGTCTTGTAGCTTTTAAATTATTTTGTTGGGACAAATTTTTTCAAGGCTCCGCAAGTGAACTTTGCACCGGGCCCCGCTTTTGTTCGGGTCGGCTCTGGCGAGAGGAGAGAATTTTTTAATTCCACGCATTCCGATAATACCGAAGAATTTACCATCCCAGTTCAAAAGGTAACAATTCCCTTTAAAATTAGCATATGCCAGGCTCAGGAACAGACACTCAAAGGGGTAGGCGTACGTTTGGAAAAACCATTTTTTTCGCATGGGCAACTAACTATATATGGCGTATTCACGTGTGTCCAGCCCACAGAACCTCAACATCCGTGCAAAAAACGTAAAACAAAAACGTCGTATACAAAAGTGTGTTAGCATAGATAAACAAATTACCTAACTATAACAGCAGACACTCCTCTTAGTCGTCCAATTATGTATTATAAACCATGAAACCTTTTAATGTTAACATGTAACGAAACAATTACATTCGTGAATTTAAAAAATTTAATAATTCAAATTCTTTGCGCACAAAGTCGCGGATAACAGCTAGTATGAACATAAAATGATCAAAATACGGTTGCGAGTATTTTAATTACTAACTATTTCAGTCGGCAAGGACTTAAAGATAAATTACGTTTTCAATACAACTTCCATCCTTCCTTCTATAAGCTTTGAAGTGCCTTTCCGTAGACTTAACGCGAAAACTTTCTCCATGCCTGACAGGTCACTCAATGCATCAAACTCAAATATTTTGATTTGACGGCAATAGTGAGGGTCTAATTAACATGATGACATAAAAATTATTCATAAAAATTCACGGAAAGGGATCAAAGATTGGTTCAAGAAAAATCTCATTGACTTTTTATGTTAGAATGTACGGACACGATTACTATAAAAATATCATCTAATTATGAGAGAATTTATATATATAGTGCAGTATCTCAATATAGACAAATGAAGTTTTAATTCGAATATCATTTTTTCACATTTCAAGAAAATTCTGATAAAGATTTAATATGTGCCTTCTGGATTTATTCAAATCAAAACCTTATAAAGAAATTCGGGGATATGCTCCCGTTATATTTTATATTCTCTGTACGCTTTCGATCAAATTTATTTGCATAAAATTTTCTCGAAAAGGCCAGAATTTAAGCAGTTCGTCATTTCTTCTTTTTCTAATGGTAAAACATTTTATTAAAGACCATTAAAAATTGTAATATTATTGGGGTTGAATATCAATTACATTATATTACTATTTGGATTGTTTATTCAAAAAATTAGCGATAAATCAATTTATCTTTAATTATGGTAACAATTTTTGTGTAGTTTTGAAACTAGATATACATAAGGGAAAAATGATCAAAAGGTTTCACTATACAGGGTTCAAACTTATATCCGTTACACCCCCCTTAACTTCTAAACGGTTACAGCTTAGACCATAAAGTTGGTTTCTAGGTATAGTAAAAAGGCTATGCGCTACTCGATGAGACCACTTACAACGCCATCTATCGGCAAATTTTGAAATTAGCGGTCCTATCTCGAAATCGGTACAATATATGGGGAAAAAGTCAATTACAAAATTTCAGAGCGTCTTTGATTTAGTATGAAAAGACACCTTGAGTGCAATAATGCTAAGAACAAAATGTGTAAAATGCGCATTTGTTTGCTAGCATTTTCGGAAATTTTGACGTCATATCACACGAATAAAAGGAGAAAATGTTATTTTTAGGGCAAGAAATGACCCCATTATCCTTTTTCTTGTGGAATAACTCAAACAGCAGGTGTATGGACCTTTCCGCCAACATTGCAGGACGTATTACTGTTAATTGTGTTTGCGCACCAACTATATGCTAAAACGTGTGCAAAGTGAAATTTAAACAAGGACTCAAATCTGTATCGTAGATGACGGAGAGCACTTTAAACACCGAAAATAAATGTATATTGTGATAACTAATGGTTTTTTCTTGTTTTAACCCGTTTAGAGACGTCGATTTTAGACCAGTTTAGAGACGTCGATTTCAGACCCGTTTTTCCGGAAATTGAGAACAAACAAATGTGCACTTTAAACGTCCATTTCTTCGTATTAATGTGTACAAGGTATCTTTTTGTACTAAATAGAAGACGCTCTATAATATTGTAATTGACATTTTCCCCGTATCTTGTACTGTTTTCGAGATAGGATTCCTAATTCCAAAATTTGCCTATAGATGGCGTTGTAAATTGTCTCATCGAGTACCGCATAGCCTTTTTACTATACCTAGACACCAACTTTATGGCCTAAGCTGTCGCCGTTTAGAAAGTAAGGGGCGGTGTAACGGATATAAGTGTATAATACAGTATTGCCCTTCTTTTGCACTTTTCAAGTGACCAGAAGAATAGTGGTCTAAATCGCGGAAAACCACTTACGTTGGTAAAAATGTATAGGAACTTTGAGGTGTCCAATAAAAAGTGTTATGAACGGTTGGAAAACATTAAAGACTGGAACGTTAAATGAGGAGTTAGAATTCATTTTTAATTTTCTCTATTAGAATTCGTTTGCGTCTGAAAATAATAAAACTATATACAAACGATATCAAAGGATTTTATTGATGATTTTTTTTCAAATGGAAGCAGAATTAAAAATAACAGATAAATACTAAAGAAATAAACCACGGTTATCCATTAATCACATTATTACATGATGGCTAGAAAACGTTTCATATTTACAACGGAGTACATTTAACACGCATGGCGAAATATAGCCCTACATTAAATATAGAGAAAACACACAAAGGCATTTAAAATTCGCGCTAAATTTTTATATATTCAATTGTACTATGCTATTATGAAAACCAATTTCTATGAAATAACATCAATGACAAATACAACAATAAAAATTTCTGAAGTTTAAAAGAGAGTGAAACACAGGAAAACACATTAACAACCACAATATTATTACATAAAAAATCAGACTTGCTTTTCAAACCATTCGGAACTTTAAAAATGATTCATAATTCAAGAAGGAGTTTTATAGTTAGGATTTATTTCTGTATTCTTCTGATAGGAATAAAATTGAAACCTGCAGCTCACGAATAATTTGATGTTTTAGAATCTCTTGCGATATGCTAAATTTCACAAAATAAAACATAGGTTAAAGCACAACATGAATTGATTGTTTTCTTTAAGAAACCTCAGTTACTTTCAACAAGAATTCCATTATAGAAGCAAAATGTTGTTTCTTTCCAGTATAATTATAAAATTATTGCAACTAGGTAATTTGATGTTATGAAAACTGAGCAAAATGGCAGTAATCCACAAGATCCAGTGAGGAGCTTTAGCATTTCTAAAATGTATCAAATCTCCGAGGAAATTCAAATATGCTTGCAAATTCAATAGCTGAAAAAACATTTTATTTTCACACCAACGATAAATAAAGACACAGCACGAATTCAGAAAGTAAATAAAATCTATCCGCCTAATGAAGGATAATAAATAGCTTATATGCATTACATAGTCATGCAAAGCGTGCTGTTCTTGGCACTACTCCCAATTGCTTTAGGAACGGGACATTCCGATGGATGACAAAAACCGAATTTTTATGAAGACTTGAAAATTTAACTCTTAGTTAAATGATATTGCAGGCCGCGGTGGACTAGTGGTAAGGTCTCGGCTTTGGCGCCGTAGGGTTCCAGGTTCGAAACCCGATTGCACTGAAGATCCGTCGTGCATTGGGCCTGTTGCACGTTAAATCATACGTAGTGGCCAAACGTCCTCCCGTTGGCGTGGTGCAGGAGCCTGGAGGTCGTTCTCGTTGTCTGACCGAGTTTCAGAATTACGAGGTCCATCCCAAAATAGCCCTCGTGTTGCTTCAAAAAGGGGAGGTTAATATAATTAAACTAAACGACATTGTTTCATTTTCTTCCAGTCCAAATTCAAAACAACAAATTGCATCGTCAGGCAACACTATCCCTGGAAACACTCTTCGGAGAGCTGATTATTTGACCGCTAGCGTCATGAACTAATACCGACAAACTCACTGGAAAATCGAACCTTACAGAGTCATACCTGGTAAAATAAACTGAACAAGGAACCTTGCCCGTTTCCATTCCATGCACCAGCAGTCGGCATGGAAATCCCGAATAGTTATCCCTGGTCATGTTTCTGTAACATTATGGTTTTGTTCAGAAAACCAATAATGAACACAGTTGCCTTTCCGAAGTTTCAACTTGAAGTCCTGAATCATTAAAACGAGCCATATTCGAAAATCATACTCTCTTCTGATATTAGATACAAAGAAAGAAGTTTATTTAATTTTTGAATAATGGGAACTTACTGCTACAATTGTTATTACTTACTAATGAAAGAATAAATTTCAGGGACAAAGTTATAGTGTAAGTGAAAGGAAATGCCAGAATTTAGTTGATATTCACTTCTCGTTTTGAAGTAGCATGAGGGCTATTTTGGGACGGACCTCGTAATTTTGAGCTGCGGCCAGATGATAAGGATTGCGCCTGGGCTACCACCGCCTCTCTCCGGGCTTCCGCGCGGCACCGGGGGTTGAGCTGCGATTCTCAGTGGAATCGGGTTTCGAACTTGGAATCCTCCGGCCCCGAAGCCATAACCTTGCCACTAAACCACCGTGGCCCGCAAGGAAGTGCTTGAAGGAACTTCGACATGCATATCATATTTGCATTTATAATTCGAGAAAATAGTTTCTTCTAATGAGTTTTTCCAAAGAAAAAATAAACATCAAAGCTGAAACACAGAACGATGTAAACTCGTATGTAGAACAAAGACAGGTAAGAGAAATATCCTACTTGCATTCTAATTTCTCTAAAATTATCTAGGCTAAAGATATAGAAAGTATTGACCTACTAGAGCTGCATTAGTTGTGCAACCCTTCCTTTTAAGAGAAATATCATAAATTAGTTAACTCTTTCCTTAATCCTCTAACCGGAACATCTTTTAAATACCCGTTTACTGAATATGTACTTAGAGGTCATAATGATACTGATATTCCGGTCAGAGGTTAACCGATCGAATTCATTGCTTTTAACACTTAATAACGTATAGTTTATTTTTCATCAGAACTGAGTGGAATTCTTT
>BGPR01024861.1:3346-22837 GCA_013235015.1 Araneus ventricosus | reverse complement strand
TAAGAAGAAATAAAGTAAATATTATAGTTAAATTATAATTTAAAAAAGTAAATATTTGTTATGAAGATATAGTATGCAAATAAAAAAGTAAATATTTGTTATGAAGATATAGTATGCAAATAAAAAAGCATTACCACCTAAAACGTAAAGAGTCAAACGTACAAAATTTAATATGTGAAAAAAATATTTCTGAAAACATTTAGAATCTCAGAAAATACTTATTAATTAAAGATATCGAATAGCTATACAGCGTTATTATGAAAGGGGCAGATTTGAATTAGTGCTTGCTTTCGAATAAAAAAAAGCCTTGATTTCTTTTCTGTTTGTTCATCAAACTTCCATGCATTTGTTTTTACTGTAAAATAGAGTAAAGATTGACCCTAAGCTATTTGCATGTCTCAGAATCCAATTATTTATCCAGCATATTTAGAATTTTAATTTTTTAAAAACCTCTACATAATTTGAATTCTTCAGTTTTCCTGAATGAATCGTTTTCCTGATTATATTCCGCCCCTTTTGTGTCATACGCACATGATAAAGAAAAACAAAAGTTTTAATCTACATTCACTAATATTACACCCAGTGGTGGCTCGTCCGTTAGAGCTGCAGTCCCTCGAAATTATTCTAAAAACTTGTATTTTCTTTGTTATTCTAATTGGCTTACTTTCCCTCTTTAAGAGTTCAATGATGAACGAAAATGGCAGAAAGAGTAATAAAAAATGTAAAAGAAAGATTGAAAACGAATGAAGAATTAAGAGAGAGACAGGTCAGAGTTGCTTAGAGTTTTGCCCCTCCTAAGGATCAAAATTCGCAAAATTCGTGCACTGAGCAACGATGAACGCTCAGTCGGAAGAGATAAGCAACCCTTTCTCCCTTGAATTCAGAGGTACTCGAGCTGCGATTTTTACAGCTCTTGCTCGGTGCAAGATTTTCGCCTTTACCTTTCTCTTTTGGCTTTTTTACGCTTTTTCTCAGTTGTTTAGTTTTTTTAATCCAATTCTGGAGGAGTTGTAATTTTTTGCTTCTCTATGTTTTTCGGGTGCTGATTACGAATCTGAGGTTTGCCACCAATAATTTTTGTTGGAATTTTAGTTATAGCCAAAAAACATTTAAAAAATCCCCAATTTATTTGCTTATAACTAAAAAACTATCAATTTTTAGTATATCATCATTATATACCAAAATAATCAGTACAAAATTTCCTATAAGTTAGGTCTGTACAACTTTTGCAGCACTGCTTGTTTCTGAGCTTACGAGCTGAAACTTATGACACCCTTAAATCATCTATAATTAACGTAATTTGCTTACAATCTTGTAAAACAATGCTACAGATTTGGATTTATAAAATAAATCCCATTTAATACACCCAAATATATGTCCAACCGAAATTTTCATTACCGGGCAAGCTAGTTCAATCTCTATCACGAAACTCGCTAATAAGACATAACAATTTAAAGGAAAGTCAGAAACAAAAAAAAATCGGTTTCCAATTGCAAATATAGTGCTTGTTTTCCCTGAAGTAAGTCCCTCCGCTTTCTTTTCCCCACATAATAAGAAAAGTTCCCGAATTCATACCTCGACTTTTCAGATTAATGAGCGAAATATTGCCTCGCAGTTTAACGATGTCTTGGGTCCTCTTCAGAATGACTCCAGCATCTTGAGTAATTTGCCTAAAAACGAAGAAGAGGTTGAATTTAAAAAATGCACCTTAAAATGGAAGCACGCACAAAAAATAAATATATTTAGAATTTTAGTTTTTTACATACGTCCACATATTTACATTCATCGGCTTTTTGAATGAATCATTTTTTTGGTCTTATTCCCCCCGTTTTGCATATTCCGTGAATACTTGATGAAAAACAACAAAGGTTTTAATCTACAGTTCACTAAAATTACATATTAAACAATCCTGGAGGGACGTAATTTGTTTATAATTTTATGAATAATTATTTCCTGATTCTACTTCTCCCTTTTGAGTCATATACATATGATAAAGAAAAACAAGCGTTTTAAATTACAGTTCACTGAAATTACACCCTTAAGCCAGTAATTATAAAATTATTTGCTTATAATCTTGAAACATTATGCACCAGAATTTTAAAATAAATTCCATTTAATACTTCCAGATATATATGTAAACAAAATTTTCACTACGGGGTATGCATAATCTAATCTTTTTACGCGAAATTCGCTAATAAAACGTAACAATTTAAAGGAAATGCAGAAACAAAAAACCTCGACTTTCTAATTGCAAATGTAGTGCTTGTTTTCCCTGAAGTGAGTCCCTCCGCTTTCTTTTCCCCAAATAATAAGAAAAGTTCCCGAATTCATAACTCGACTTTTCAGATTAATGAGCAGAATCTTGCCTCGCAGTTTAACGATGTCTTTGTTCCACTCTAGAATGACTCTGGCATCCCGAGGAGATTTGGAAGTAATTTGCCTGAAAACGAAGAAGAGGTTCAATTAAGAAATGCATCTTAAAATGGAGGCGCACTCAGAAAAAGTAAAACATCTCGCCGGGAAATTTTTCGGAAAAGTCCCAAGAGCTGATTCCAGAGACGAATCCTCATTCGCAATCTTTTGCAATACACAATTCGTAAAATAACCTCATCTATTAGGATTATTGCTACGAGAATTAAAGACTTATGGTAATTAGTGGGACGAAGTTTCAGTTGTTACAGTAAAGGATTGGAGCAATAAAACGCATCTTTCAAACTATTTCTAGTCGAACTTTCAATAAAAGTGTAAAGCAATTCCTTTATAGAGCAAAACAAGCTTTCCTTAAAGCTGATGTGAACTTAGCAAATGTTGTTTAGTATCCTTATAATTTTGTTTCAAACAGCTTGATGTTAATTAGTAGGGGAGACCGGGGCAAGTTTGATACAGGGACAAGTTTACACAAGGCTTATATTTCACATACCATTGGTCGAGGGTACTACATGTCGTTTCAGAAGAAGTGTCTCGGCCTCCATTAATACTCACACAAATTTGGAGTCAGTCTTGAAATTGGATAGTGAAGTGGAGAACTTTTTCTGATTTTTTACCATTTTAGTAAATTTTTACCCTTACTTATTGGCTTTAATAGAGCTCGTACTGTTTGAATATTATAACTTATTACTTGGATTTTCTTCTTAGGCTCTTCTTTTGTGGTTATTTTAAGATATTTAGTTGATTATTTTTATTATGAATAAAGCTTATATGTCGAGTTATAACAAAAAATGGCGATGGGGCAAGTTTACACACAGTGCATGGTACAAGTTTGCACAATGTGTAAACTTGCCCCATCGCCATTTTTTTGTTATAACTGGCACAAGTGGCAATTGAATTACAAAGTCATTCCCAACACCTGAAGATGTGAGGCCATTGCAAAAAGCAGGCCCAAGGAAAAGAAGTAACAGAGGTGGGAAAAAAGGCAAACATCAATTCTTATAGATACACCTGTAAAAAATGCTTTACAAATATAGGAGGAGAAATCAATAAAGAGGAAACTAGCATCAGCCCATCATACTATGTCTCAGTCAGTGAGCTCCACTAGAACACGTTATAATAATGATAAAAAAAAACAATGTGGATAAAAAGTTAAAAATAAGAAAAACTTTATTCTGAAAACTAAACGCGCCCCGGACAGTGTGTAAACTTGCCCCTGCCATGGGGCAAGTTTACACAGGTGACATACGGTAAAGAAAATGGTATAATTACAAAAATATAATAATTTAAAGTATTTAAAAATATACACTACATGCCTTAAAGTCTAACTAATTAATTGGTAATGAAAATGAAAGAAATACTTTAAAGCCTTGAAACAGAAAAATAAAAGTTTAAAAAGTGTATAAACATGCCCCGGTCTCCCCTACTGAAACATTTTTTTCATCTGGTAAATTCAGTTAAATGAGTTAAACTTTCAAAAAGAATTTGACTGTTTAATGGTTAGGAAGAAAGGAATCAAAAATTAATTGTCGCAGCATTTTTATCTCCAAGCAATCTAATTTTACTGGCACAGCAGCGTGTGCCGTAAATGCAGCGTATTTTCATCTAAGAAATGTGGGGTGCCTTGAATCCGATTCACATCATACAAGGAACGCAAAAATTTAAAGCAAATTACAATTGTTACGTAAATTTCTACACCAAAAATCCATTTATAATTATATTTAACTAGATTTTGCTATATAATTATTTTTTATTGGGACGAAAGTCAGACACACTTGATCTACGCTTCACGGAATTTTAAAACGGATTTTACAAATGTGTGAATACAGAAATTTCATTTTCGTTAGAATGACAGTTAAATGGGGCCTTAATATGGGTCTTATATATCAAAGGTTTAAATTTATAATACCTTTGGAAACGCTTCGATTATCACGAACCAAACATAAAATATATAAATTTAATAAAATGACCAATCAAATATCTTTTTTATAAGTGTAATAAAAAGTAGAATTTTTTATTTTAATTATTTTCTACTTTTTAGTGATTAATTTATAATTCATTATTATACATTATTATTAATATTATCTAATCAAGAATGTAATTTTTTCTCAATTTTATTTCCAGGTGGCACCACTCATATGAAATAAAAATTTAATTAAATTAAATTGTTAATAGACAATTAAATTTTTATGATATTAAAATAGTTTATTTTCAACGGGAGCTAACGTGTATACGAAATTTGAAAACTCTGGCACACCAAGAAATGAGTGAAAAATGGATTACAAAATTCCATTTATAGAGGAAAGTCGGGTAGTTTCGGACAGCTAAGCTTCTTCTATATCATAAAATATTTCTACTGCTCAGTTGGACCAGATTATATTCCATACAAAACTTCAATGTTCTATGAAAGCACATTTTAACACCCGTTTTTCTAAGATAAAAATATCAATCGTTTTTTCACACTTTTTATAGTCATTACATTTTTATCAATTTCTCTTGCGGCGGGTTGTATCGGAAATGAAAATTATATGCAAGAAGAGAATTAATTTTGGTTTCACAGACAACTTTTTATTGTTAGGCAGATTTGTTTTTGAGAAATTTATAAAAGTACAAATTACAGATCTTGAAACTAGGTTAATACATATAAGAAAGAGGTATAAATCATAAAAATTAAAAAGTTATCAGGCTTTGAAAACTTAACAATTTGTTTTAAAGACAAATGCATTCTGTGTTTACACTTTTTTGGAAAAATGAACGTCACGTTCATAAAACAGGTTGTTTCCTATTTTCGTGAGCCCAGCCATCACAAATTCGACACAGAATCCAGTCTTCTTCAAAGGTTTCAGCACATATGATGCAATGAGTCGCTTCGCTTTCTTCTCTGTTTTTTTTTTCTTCCTCAGATTTTAGTTCCATTTTTGCTTCCATTTTCAAGTCTTTTTCCGGATGTTCGAGATGTAATCAGTTTTGATATTTTTACTTGAACTGATTTTGTCCTCTTTCTCTCTTTATTAGAACTGCTAGGAAGTGGCGCCATCTCCTCTAAAATATCTTGAGATGCAGTTGTTTTGGGAAAATTCTCAATAAGAGAAGAAGCTGTAATGCTATGATTTTCCAAGATTGCTCGGACTTTCTCCATCTGCTCGTCTGCTACTGGTTTTGAAGGACCGGGCAAGCACAAAATTGTGGAAGCTTTTGGGTGTAATCTGGTCCGCGCGTCCCCTGACTGGGAGATTTTTCTTTGTGTAGTGTATATTGGTTTACGACACAGAGATAAGAGGTCGTGAGTCTGGAGATTCGGGTTCCGATGATTTTTCATTCGGTTCTCGTCCTCGCAGGCGTACTGACGGATGGGAAAGAAGATGACGATTTTTTTATTGAAGTAGAAAACCACGACTGTGAGATGATACTACTCAGTTTGGAGAGATTCACAAAGATGATGGAGCGAACATCGATGAATTATGTAAACTGATTTTTTTTAGAAATGAGTTCAGAAATTTTTTCTCTCTGTATTGGAACTGCTAGGAAGTGGCCTATCTTCTCTAAAATATCTTGAGATGCAGTTGTTTTGGGAAAATCCTCAATAAGAGAAGTAGTTGTACTGCTATAATTTTCCAAGACTTCTCGAACTTTCTCTGTCTGCTCGTCTACTACTAGTTTTGAAGGACCGGGCAAGCTCAAAATTGTGGTAGATGCGGAAGTAACACTGTGTCCGATACAGCCCGAAACATCATAGAACAAAACATCGGCTACAACATACGTATTAATAATCCTATAGATATTTAAGGCCTACAACTTTAAAGATAATAAATGTTGTTTTTCAACAATAAACAAAAAACAAACTTATAGTCACTTTCATGCAAGATATGACAACCTGAAGTTATCTTCGTTCACTCAAAAAGCTATCGGAAAACTAAATTTTCTGCCACGTGTCAACAACACTACCGTTTAAATAAATATGGCGGCATGTGAAATTTGAACCTATACTCAACACCCTGTTTTCTTGACAGGTCCCACCTCCTACAACAAATGTAAGAAATAACGCATGAAATAACAACGCCGATACTCCCGACCTTTCCCCTACAAACATAAAAAATTCAAGTTAAATAAAAGTGTGTAAGAAAGAAATAATTTTATTTAGACAGCAATTTTCGTACATTAATACATAAATTAGATAGCGAAAGCATATTCTGTCAAAACCTATTGATAAAATCGTATTCATATTTTTAATATAATGCATAATTACGCTTGGCTCTCTGTACGATTTTCGCCTGTGTTGTTCGGTTTTATTTCCTTGGACTATAAAGAGCAACTGTTCTTCCTAATATTGCATTTGAGTGTGGAACAGGTTATTTCCAAAACTCGTAAAATGTATGAAACATCTTTTAGATGTTTCGTTTGAGCCCCACGCGGAGGTGAAGATCTGATAGCCTCCTACGAGAAATAGATCATAAAGTCAGCGGTAACAGCTTCGGTGTCCTTTCATTGTTCAGATAAAGTCATAAAAAAGCTCTTCGAGGGAAATATGAACTCAATCGTAGAAGGAATAAGCCGCATTTAGGTGGGATGGGTTTCATTTGTGGTCGGCCATTTACATTTCTTCGCACCTTTTGGTCTTCCACGCGAAATAAAGGCTCAAGAAAAGTATTCTTCGCAAACGATTCATTCTTCCAATATAATATCAATTCAATAAAAATGAATATCGCATTATATATATATTTCAATTCAATAAAAATGAATATCGCATCATTTTTACTGATTTTAATGATGCGATTTTCAGTTTTCAACTGCAGAAAATGCATTTCCATATGACAACCATACCTGCGCAGCACACATGACACTTCGTTACACACAAAAAATCCGCTACTGGAAATTAACTCCATTTTAATATGCTTTTATTTAACCTGACTTGTTTCATGCTCATAAAGACAGAATTTTGCAATCAATTTTTCACTCGCTTCCTGATGTGCTGATTCTGAATTTCTGAGAATTGAAATTTTGCACACGTAAACCGATGACAAGAGACTTTTTTACTATTTTCAGAACTAATTATCAGTAAATCGATAAAGTTAAGTTAATTTCGATGGCATACGAGTGGCGCCACCTGGTGAGGAATTTTAGAAAAGATTGTTTTCAGGATTCCTTAATTTTATACTAATGAATTATAAATTAAAAAGTAGAAAATAATTTTAAATTAAAATATCTGCTTTTATAAGTGCACTAATAACAAATGATCAAACTGGCGCCTGGAACTTGGCGACAGCACTAATTGACTCATGGAACCCAGCATCATAGACCTACACCTACCTTCATCGAAACTTAATTAATTGTGGTACATTTAAAATATAAATAATATTTTCTGTTCTGCAAAAATGGCTGAGCAGTTGACTTCTAGCAGGTCTAAAAAAAATGTTAGTTTGACGCGTTTTCTCAATTTTTTTAATTCTTTCAGAAATAAGAAGGATTATTACACTTTATTAAGGTATAACATTTTATGATAATACTGTTGGTCATAAAACAATTTGTGAATTACCAAATATTTCAAATAATCTATGTATTAGATAAAATTATTCATTTCATTTTTATTTTTATTTTCATTGGTTCTGTGTTTGGAAATTTAAAAAGCGCATAATCAGTTTTTGTTACTGTTGCATTAACATGTAAAACATTTCTGTGAAAATCAAAAATATTAATAGTTTCAACTTTACAAGAAATGGATATTTATAGGTTGAATTAACTAGCTGAAAGTTTTGTAAAAGATTTTACAGGTATTAGTATTTTATAAGTACTGTATCAGTTTTGTAAGCGATATTTAATTTTTTAAATATCGCTCATAAGCAAAATATTTAAATACAGTGAAAATAAATGTTAACTGAATAAAGCATGAATGACCTATCGCAAATTTTGGTGAAAAATATTGCAAAAGTACTCTCACAAGTTCTAATATTAGGCGTAAATTTGTAATACAACTGTATCAAAGCTAAAGGAGTGATAACCAAAATACGCTCAAAGCAAAAATGGATTTATATTCCTAATCAATATTTCAAAAACAACAGGAATAATATTATAGAATCTCACGGAAAACAAAAACGACTTTAGAATTTAAATTCTGCCTACGTTGAAAACACTGATTTTTGACCAATTTGGAGAAAATTATTTTTTGACGCTTTCATATAGTTCAGACTTTCCAAATCCGTTTACATTTTACTCCTAAGTGAACTAGAAAAAGAGTTGTAACGATTTTAAAATACTTTGTCTAAAGCAAAATCAAACCGGAAGTAGCATTCCGAAACCAGAAGTGGCCTTAAAGTTGCAATTGTCTGCTCTTTTTCTGCTTTTTTTAAAATTTTTTAATTATTTTTGATGTTACTAGTGACAAGCTACAACTTTTTTGCACGCAGTTTACTTATTTCTTTGAATAAAATTGGCAACACAATTCAGTTGCTTGTCTGTTTATTTTGCTTTGTTTACGTTTTCTGTGCTTGCTTATCTAATTTCATTTTGCCCTTTTTAAGAGCTAAAAATTCGAATTTTGCTTGAAAATTTTGTTGGTTTGAACATGAAAATCTACAAATAACGGAAAATTACAAAAACTGTTTCAAAGAAGCGAAAATTTGCTGGAAATCGGTATAAATCTGCACGTACAGAACAAATTAATGTAACTGATGGGACAACCGCTTCTACTGATGTTATCACTGCAAGTTCTTCAAAACTTGGTGGTAACAATTCTATTCAAGCTAAAGATTTATTAAAACCAAATAAATTATGCGGAAATCGTATAATGAACATTGACTGTTTAATGACAATGTTTGCAATGTTATGTTGTCCAGGTTGTATGGAAAAGTAAACTGTATATTCGATAAAAATTTCCCCACCATTAACATGATATCTCAAAATCTAATAAAGATATTCACTTGAAATTTTCAGCACATGTTTAAAATAGTATAAGCAATGAAATGAGCTACAATATTTGTTGTTCGTGAAATACTTTTTAATTTGCATGTGTTTTTAGAAAGATTAAGTTGTGAATTAATGGAAAAATGCATATTTACACATATTTTTACCTCTAATTTACTTGCATTTCAATTTCTTTCTTAGAGTTTAGTTCATTTCATAGATCATTGTCCTCTATAACTTGTGTGCACAGAAAATTGGCATTTCTGCATTACAATTTGGTGTAGAGTGTTAACCGTTATGGTTAAATTTCATTAAAATTTACTACAAATTCCCATATTTCTTAAAAAATATTATATTTATAAAACTTTTTTTGGTGTTTTTTGTGTTTATAATTGATAATGCATATGAAAAAACAAAACATTATTAAAATATACAATTTTTAAAAAATTTTGTTCCGAACGTAGGCAGTCACCTTGATTTCCGAATTAGGCAAGAATGAATCGTTGGAAAGAAAATAGCTTTTCTTTATTTACTCTAAAGAATTGATCATTGTAAAATTTTATCAAGTTGTAGCAAACATCGAGCCTCACAATTGTTCCATAAGCTTTATCAAGTTTATCTATTTTAAACTTACGCAAAAAAGTTGAAAATAAGAATATGACGTGTTATTTCGCAATGACAACTGTATGAAAGCTAAAGGAGTGAAAAAAAATAAGCTGAAAGCAAAAGGGAATTTGCATTCCTAATAAATATTTCAAAAACAACAGAAATAATATTATAGACATCTCACGGAAAACAAGCGACGTTAGAATTTAAATTTGATTTCCGAATTAGGCAAGAATGAATCGTTGGAAAGAAAATAGCTTCTCCTTATTTACTCTAAAGAATTGATCGTTGCAAAATTTTATCAAGTTGTAGCAAACACCGAGCCTCACAATTGTTCCATAAGCTTTATCAAGTGTATCTATTTTAAATTGACGCAGAAAAGTTGAAAATAAGAATATGACGTGTTATTTCGCAATGGCATTTTCTCGAAAAGAATTCATCTTAAAAGGCAAGACTAAAGAATGCAGCGAGTCTGAAGGGGAAAATATTTCTCCATGCACCAATTCTCTCGGAAGATTAAAAATCGTCCAGGCTTTGAGAATAACTTTTTACATAAGACCTTCAAGAATAACTTCTTCGAAACTCTTTCGTTAATAATCCTGTCGCCGGAAAGAATCGGAGAAGAATGGCGAAGCAAACAAACACCTTTCGTGTTCTTTTGTGTTTTCTTCAAAAGCACAAAAAGAATTTTCCAAAAGAGGCATTGTGAGGTGTTTCTCAGTTAAAAGAAAATAATAACAGAGATATATGAGAAGTTCAATGATACATAAAAATAAACTTTTGTGGATATTCTTTCGTCCTGACTTTTCTTATTTATTTCCGACGTTAATAAGAAATTTTCTTCTGGAAATTCTATTATCTCTGCACTTCGCAGTATGTGTTTTGTTTGCTTGTTAATTCAGAAGAAAGCAAATGTGCTTTAATAAAAAAACTCCTAATTTTATCTGGAAATATTTTATTATTAATTATTATTTAAACTCATTTTCTTTGTATGAAGTCATTGCAATAATAATTATTATTTCAAAGAATGCCCACCTAGAATAAGAAAATAAAAATGTTATAAATTTAATAAAATTTTTTTTTAAATGCGCTTTTAGTAATATACTATACAGTAGAATATTTTCATTTTAAGTATTTTCTACTTTTTAGTCCTTAATTTATATTATTATAAATATTTTGGAATCTTAAAATGAAGTCTTCTCAAATTCATTACCCGGTAGCGCAGTCATTATGGAATAAAATATAATTTAATCAATCGATTATCCGATGCTTCAGTTCTGAATCGTCAAAACATTGCATTGCCATTTAGAACACAAAAATATAAGTTTCAGAACTCTAGAATATCAGGAGGTGGGTGTAAAATAGATACCAAAATTCATCTGTACCAGCATGAAGGAAGTCAAGTTAAATAAAAGTTTGTAAAATTCCTAACTTTGATTTTCTTGTTCTATACAAGATTTATTTTATTCAGTTTGTTTCTAAGATTACACATACAACTAGACGTATGAACAATAATCGGAATTTCTCATAATGGCATCATCTATAGCTCGTTTGTAACAGTATGCAATAAAAAGAAATAAATTGGTGCGTAAATAAATGGAAATGGAATGGTATAAGTAACTCAACATTGCGAAGTGATTCCTATCAGTTTATATTGCCATTTCTCCATCAACTATGCCTGATTTGATAATTACTGAAAAATTATTTAATTGCAACATATTTAACTTGAAGAGGAAAAAATTTTGATAGATAAAATTCCAATAAAAATAAATAATTAAAAAAATAATTTTCATAAAAGAAAAGTTCAAAACTCATTTTTGGTTATTTTTTCCTGCATCCTTGTTTACATTGATGTACACAACTAAAAAATTATATTGTATAGCGTTTATCTTCAATAATACACTGGCAGGGGAAATTAAAGAGGCAACTATATGATGTAACATGTATGGTTTTGCACCTATGACCATGAAAGTTATATGATAGTTATTTTGTCATTTACGGTATATCTTCAAAATGCAGAATTACCTATTTCTGCAAAAAATAAAATTAAATAAGAAGGAGTTAATGTGATATAGCATGGGATAGGAAAAAATGCATGGAAAATAAATAAGATATGTGGCCTCCCCTCACCCAAATGCAAACTTGGCAGAAATTTTTTACTCTGATAATTAGATAGCCTATCGTGCCATTCCAGTAATAAAAATAGCGAAATTCTAAAACTTGAAGATATTTTTAGAAACATTAATTTTAGCCACATTTTAATTGGGGGAGATTTCAATATGAGGCACGAATTATGGGGTCCTGAAATCCATAATCATCGCATTTCTGATCAGGCTGCTCCTCTGGTATCTTTTATTCTCAAGTATGATCTTATTATTTGGAATGACAAAGATTCAGAACCAACATTCGAAACGGTAAATGGCAAAAGTTGGATCGACATTACTATGTCCTCAGCGAACCTGGCTAACAAGAAAATGAACTGGCAAGTTATAAAAAATAATTTTAGTGATCATAATTATCTGGTTTTTAATGTCGAATCTTTTAATGTAACACGGGATCCTCCTAGAAAATTTTTTAATCATAGGCAAATTTTAAAAATTTGTAAAGCAGTGCATCAAAAATTTCTTGAATTACAAGAAGAAATACAAACTATAGATAGCAAACAAAAATTGGAGAAATGGATAGAAGAGTTAACAATTACCATCAACCAAATTAGTCAAAGTTTCCCAAGGAAAGTTATTAAACATCTTAGAGTTCCCTGGTGGGACTCGGAGCTTGAGGTAAACAGAAAGAAAACACGGGCACTGAGGTCCAGATATCAAAGATGTCGAAGAGAAGAAGAACGATCAATGCGACGAATCGTTTACAAGAAACAGGAAGCTCATTACAAATGGTTAATAAAACAAAAGTGTCGAGCATCTTTTGAGTTGTTCTGCCAACAACTAGTTGCAAATAACGCATTCGATCTTCCGTACAAAATTGCCGCCGGCAAAATAAGAAAACAAACAGTTCTTCAATCGGTGAAAACCAGCAATGGACAATTCACAAATACTATAGAAGAAACTATTCAAACAATAGTTCAGGCATTGTTTCCCACTGATGATTCAACGCAGGAGACTCATGTACAACGGAAAAAACGTGAAACAGTAAATACTTACTCTAGTACGATCCTGGATAAACAGTTTACGAAGCAAGAAATTACTTATGCTATTTCAACGATGAAAAAGAAGAAGGCGCCTGGGATTGATGGCATCTCTATAGAAATCATCAAGGAACTTCATGACATGAATCCAGACATATTGCATTACACATACAATAAATGTCTGGAATTGGGAATTTTTCCAGAAACTTGGAAGAAAGGAAAACTTATAATTTTTAACAAACCTGGCAAAGACCCATCTTTACCTAATGCGTATCGTCCAATTTGTTTATTATCGGTACTGGGAAAAATTTTAGACAAGCTTTTAGTCTTTAGGATAACCCACTTGCTTCATATAAATAACAAATTACATAAACAACAGCATGGTTTTCGAAATGGCAGATCTTGCGAGACAGCAAACTTCCGCTTATGGCAGGCCATAAACATAGCATTACAAGAGCGTGTACCAGCTACAATTTTATCTTTAGACGTACAAGGTGCGTTTGACACAGTCTGGCGCACAAGCATCTTATTTCAACTTACACAGGCAAATTGCCCTCAGAATATTTTTAATTTGGTGAGAAACTATTTCACAAATAGATCAATACATTACTTTCAGGATGAGGAAGTATGGAATTTTGATAACCAGAGAGGGGTCCCGCAAGGTTCGTGTAGCGGGCCTCTCTTTTGGAACCTTGTTATGGACACTGCCCTTGATTTACCCCTACCACAAGGAAGTCACATCCAAGCCTATGCCGACGATATAATTGTTGTAATTAGAGGCAAGAATAAAGAGGAAATCGAAAAAAAGGGAAACGCAATTCTCGAAAAATTACTTGCCTGGGGTGTAGAGCATAAACTTTCCTTTAATATGCAGAAAACAATTCAAATGCCTATTACTTTTGGGGGAAGACTTAATCTCAGAAACCCTCCTATTATTTCAATTAATAATCATACAATACAAGTTGTGAATAACATAAAATACCTCGGTGTGACTTGGGACTGCTGTCTCACTTTCACCAAACATTTTAAAGCACTCAGAGACAAAACGGATTCATTAACCTACAAACTATCAACAGTAGCTAATGAATTCTATTCTAAGCGTTCGGGTCTTTTCAGAAAGATATATTATGGAGCTATAGAGCCTTACCTTCTTTTTGGAGTAGGAGCATGGGGCAATAGATTAAAACTAAAAAAGATCAGGGATTCCCCAAATAGTCTACAGCGTCGACCACTTATAAAAATAACCAAAGCATACCGTACAATTTCTACGGAAGCTTTACAAGTTATCGCGGGAATTGTACCGCTAGACATTAAGGCAAAGGGAGTTTTTGGCAAATTCTTACTCACGACAATAAATAACGACATAAAGTTCGGATCAAAAATTTTTAAATGGGAAGATTACGAAACCAGACTAGATCCACATAATATCCATCCAGCGGATAATATTTCAATTTCTTACGATAAACACAAACCTTCCGGGGACGATATTGAGATCTATACAGACGGATCAAAGATTAACGATCAGGTTGGTGCAGCTATAGTTGTATTTTATTATAACGCAGAGATTTTCAATAGAACAATTAGGTTGTCAGATTTTGCCACAGTGTACCAGGCGGAGGTCTCAGGAATACAAATGGCCCTAGAATTCATTTACACCATTGGACCATGGAATAAAATCAACTTATAATACACAGATTCTCTTTCGGTGCTTGAAGCACTCAACACTTTTAAAACAAGTAAACAAGAAATTCTTGCAATTAAAAACGACATCTTAGAAATGAGCAAAGACAAATCCATTACACTCCACTGGATTCCAGCTCACACTGGAATTCAGGGGAATGAAACTGCTGATAGTTATGCTAAAAAAGCTACAACGAAACCTTACATTGAAAACATTCCAAAGAAATCCTTTAAACAATTAAAAAATGCAATTTCCAATGTGCAAATACAGATTTGGCAAGAGCGTTGGGCTTCGCCCACAACAAAAAACGGCAGACATACAGAAAAACTAATACCGGCGGTTTCCATTCATACGAAAAAATTTAGTCATTTTATTGTACAATTTTTGAGTGGACACGGTAGATTCCCAGCGTACTTTGTAAGGTTTGGGAGGAGCTTGAACATCAAATGCCCTAGTGGCGCTGTGGGAGATACTTTACACTACGTAGTGAATTGCCCATTCACGGAAAAGTATGCAAAAAAACTAATTTATGATAAAGATAATCTGTCCACAATTTTAAACAGAGAGGAAAATTTAGGTCTCCTTCATTCTATTTATCAGGAGGTTAATAACCTCGTTCCACAGGTTTAGTCCTGTTTTTTTCTCTCTCTCTTTTTTTCTGCTTGTCAATTTCTGTTAGAATTTAGAGCCGACCAAGTCTGCGGCAGCATGAAACCACGTCATCTAAACTGTCTTGCACATTTTGGTGACCCTCCGGATGGAAGCATCAATGTACGAGAAAGTGTATATATGTATCTATATAAAGAAAAAATAGCACGAGAACATCTCACGGGCCCTCAGCACTATCCTGACAATGGACTCGTCTCCGGGACCAGGGGCAAGGTGTCCCGTAATCAAGAAGAAGAAGCCTATAGTGCCAGGTAATAAAGGGTAGTCACGATGAATAGAGCCTAAAAGCTGGTGGAGGGTGTTTGGTAGGTGCTGAAATGGTGGAAGAGAGCGTTCTGATGCGCCTAACACATGTTCTACCAGTTTCAACTTCCCATAACAGGCGGGCCATCCAATCCGCTAGATTCATTCTCCTTCAAAATAATCGGTCACTAGTGCAGCGTTTCATACTCTATTTAGACGTTGCTGCCGATTAGACTCCTAACCAACTTGACATTAGGGTCAAGAACCTCATCTCTGTATATTTCAGTATCCACAGGTCGCCTTGGTAAAAATGTGGAATGCCATTGGAAATCATGCCCTAGTGTACTATCATGCTACCACCACCTTGGTACCCTTGCCTTTCATGGATGTTTTCAAGCATATTAAGCGTGTCTCAATCTCTATAGATTGCAAAGTGTCTGAAATTAATCTCAAAAAATGAAACGAGACTCATCAGTAAAGGAAGTCGGCTCCATTCCGTGATACTTCAATCACGATTATCTCTACATCGGTTAAAAGGAGTACATTTCGCTGCCCAAATTAGTGGGGGAAAATCATGGGTTTCCCTGCAAAGATGCTCTTTTTATGCAGCCTGTCTCTCACAGTATATCTGAAAAGTAGAGTTCCTGCAGTTGCAGCCTGGTATGCCATCAGTTGCCGATTCCTCTTTTTGAATCGTTGCTAAAATACAATTATCTTCAGATTTTAAACCATATTTTTACGAACATGGAATATCACTTCCCAGCAATATTAGTCTTATGGTTGGGAAGAAAATTCTACAGGGTTAAGTATGGAATGCCGGCCAGTCCTGTACCTCTGACCTTGGCGACCACTTTCAGGACAAATCGAAGTTTCTCGAAAATGCGATTATTTTCCCGATATCTCCATTAGAGGGCCGAGATCCGGATTTCTCCGGATAATTCCATCTGACGTCACAGCCTATCGGGGGAGACTATAAATAGCGTGTGATCGGGCCACGGGGATGTGCATGTGTGTGTTGCTAGATTTTGAACATGCTGCTCGACTGCCAACGTCTTTGGGGGTTCAAACACCTTTGAAGAATCACTTTGGAGTTTCGTCTGCAGTGCGAGCTGGTGAGCTAAGTGCTATTGAAAGTGCTGTTACTGTCCTTATTAGTGAATTGCTATCTATTTGTGTTGCTAGATCCGATGTGCTGTTACTTTTATTGCTAGCGATTTGTTACCTGTTTGTGTTGCTAATCAGTATAAGTGCTACTGTTCCTGTTACACAGGTTTTTCGTGTTTCGTGAATATTTGTGAATAAATCGTCTTTCTCCATTATCCTGCTTGTTGTGCTGTTTTCACCGTACACACAACACAGGACGATTTTCGTAACAATATTATTCTCTTTTACATTATGCAACGACATTACGTCACTTTTCTCCCCTTCGAAATCCCCAAAGGAACCAAATTTAAATTGGCGTCGCCCGTTCGATATGCATCACGTTATTCTGCCTTGATTCCAGTCAGTTTCCTTTCGTGCATACATGCTGAATTTTGATTTTCAATTTTTGCAATATTTTGAATGTTTTAAAATTATTTCTTAATATAATTATTATCTGCATTGCCGTATATTTTAAAATTTGTTTAATTTTATCACGTATTTATTGATCTCCAAAGAACGGCAAAACACATAGAATTTTCATCAGAGATTTTCTGCACTTGCTAAACCCCTCGGGGACACCCCCTCATATCAGCAAAATTCATTTCAGATCAGAGTCTTTAGCAATTCACGAATCAAGTTTGTAATTTAATCACCGCCTGGCATCTATCGCAAACCTTCAAAAACTTTTCAAAGGATAATTAGGGAAATCTGATATCAAAATATACGCTATATGCACAAAACACATGACATGCACAGAAAGATCAAAATTTTCATCAGTGATTTTCTGCACTCTCTGAAGCCCTTCGGGGACACACCCAGCCTATCAGCAAAATTCATTTCAGATCAGAGTCTTTAGCAATTTACGAATCAAGTTTGTAATTTAATCACCGCCTGGCATCTATCACAAACCTTCAAAAACTTTCCAGAACATAATTAGGGAAATCTGATATCAAAATGCACGCTATATGCATCTAGACATGCAGAAAAAGATCAAAATGCTTCTCATATCGCACGGGGGGAGAAATAAATAAATAACTCCGGCGAGATTCCGAGGGACTTTGTTCCTATTTGGAGCACTGAAGGGACGCATTTGTGATTCAACAGCACCGCCTAATTGCTTTCAGAGAGAGAGCTTCTCCTGCATTTCGGTCTCTCGCCAGAGCAGATTACACGAAGTCTAAAACTCGGGGAGTGAGCGGTATTAACCGGAGCTGAAAAAAGGAAATTTAATGGGAAAATGTAAACAGATCGATTGAAGTAATATACCTTATCGTCTTCGGGTTCATGAAGATACCTTTTTTCTTTTCCACTTCAATCTAGCGGTGGGGAGAGAGAGAAAGGAGACACGCAGCCATCTCGTATGACTGTTGTGAAGAAACGGGCTAAAAAGTGAAAGCTTATCTCTGTAATTACACACAGAGCTGAACGTAGTTTTCAAAATAGAGATGGAAAAAATTTAAGTGAAATGTAAAAGCCTTTCACACCCAATGCCAATCTCTTGCTTTTTTCATTCCTATATCTCACCATTGAAAAAATGGACTTCGCAGATCAGAAGAGTCTGTTAGATTGAATGTGTCTGATTTTTTCGAGAGAGTGGATGTATTTCGAGACGACTCGTATTTCAAGTACTGAGTAGAGGTGCTTTTCCACGGATGTGTGTGTGTATGCGACGATGTTGTTAGGAAATAGGTATGAGAGTTTTGGTTTTTTTAACCCTTAAATGCTGTGTTGCCTTAAAGCACCATACCCAAATTTGTCTTCTAAAATATTGAGAATAAGTCTGAAGCTCTAATGCCTGTTATTATCACTAAGATATATACTGAAAATGTTATTAAATCAATTTACAACTGATGAGAAAATAAAAATAAATCGATGTTTTCCACTTGCGGCTGCATCTTTATCAATCTTGTTTGTATTCTTGAGAATACCATATTTTATTCTACAATGTTAAAGGAAACTCCTTATCCTTATTACCAGTTCTTAAAATTAATCTCTGTTTAGTAATATTATAGAATTTTATCAAGGAAATATTTTTTCTCTACTATAGTCCAGGGTTTCCGATTGGTAACAGACTGTTTTTTAGCCGCAAACCAGATTTAAAACGAAATAGGATTTTTAAAAGTATTTTCCCACTCATTATTCAAGAAATGAAAGTCAAAAAACATTTTTAAAAAATCGGACATTTAAGGGTTAAATTGTTTATGAACATCCCACTTAGTCTTCAAAATTTCCTGCTTGTTGTACTTTTTACTAGATACGTGTTTAACCACTTAAATTTTCAGCATTTACCCACTTTTATATCACTTGGCTTGTTTCACGTTGGTAAAGATGGATTTTTGTAACGGATTTTTCACTCACTTGCTGATTTTGGTTTAATTATATTAACGCCCCATTTTAAGGCAACTCGAGGGCTATTTTTCACTCACTTGCTGATTTTGGTTTAGTTTAGTTATATTAACGCCCCATTTTGAGGCAACTCGATGGCTATTTTTCATTCACTTGCTGATTTTAGTTTAGTTTAGTTATATTAGCACCCCATTTTAAGGCAACTCGAAGGCTATTTTTCAGTCACTTGCTGATTTTGGTTTAGTTTAGTTATATTAACGCCCCATTTTGAGGCAACTCGAGGGCTATTTTTCACTCACTTGCTGATTTTGGTTTAGTTTAGTTATATTAACGCCCC
>BGPR01024860.1:11670-22838 GCA_013235015.1 Araneus ventricosus | reverse complement strand
AGTGTGTGTGTGTGTCTGCGATGTCCAGACGAATCTATCGCACTTACAGCTATGAAATTTGGCACACAGGTAGTCGTAATGGTAACTCAATGCACCTCGAAGCCGAAATTTTAAAATTTAATCTAGAAAATTTTTTATTTAATGTTTTGTGTTGTTTTGGTTGATTTTTAGCACTAATTTCTCAATAGAATGGTTTTGAATAATTGTACAAAACAAATAGATACACCATTGGAAAGAGCACACGATTTCCATTCTAATGAAGTTAGTTTCGAATTTCTAACGTAATTTGCTGAATTTTGGGATTTTTTTTTAAAAATAGTCACTTTTCAAAAATAAAATTTTCTGGAATCCTTAAAACTCTTGCATCCGATGTTCTAATAAACATATCATTTTGAAAATTTTTCAGCTTATAACTGCAACGGTTCTATCGGATTTAAAATAAGAATGGTTAAAATATCTTTTTTCGTTTTTTTTAAATTAATTTTTTCTGGTAGTTGAACGTTATTTTTCCTCTAGAGAAGCTTCCGAACGCGACAGCTCTCCGGAACGTTGCGGGCAATTTCATTGGTCGGGCCAGAGTGACGTCATCACTTTCGCGTTCTGCGAGGAGATGATTTATTTGCTCGATGACTTCGATTATTATTTTGAAGCGTGTCTTAACTTATTTCTTTTCCTTCCATACTTTGCTTGCGGTGTAATAAATATCACATTGTAATTTTTTAACATTGTTTTGGATTTAACGGTACTCGGTCGAGAGGAAAAAGAGGCGGACCAACTCAATAATAAATATATTTCTGTTTTGATTTCGTTTTTAAAACTTTCATTTATGTAATTGTATGTGGGCTTTTTTTTATTTTGTTGAAGTCCCGATCCCACGGGCAACGCCGTGCGCGTACTGCTAGTATGATATAAAGCAGCCAACTTCTGATTAACTTAATTTAGGCAGATAACATTCCAGTTCATTAATTAAAAGAATGCTATTTCTGGGCGAACTTCCCGTTTTTAAAATTGGGAGGTTCGTCCAATTGTGCTATTATTGGGCGAAATATATGAAATATATTGGGCCCCTAGATGTATGAAATTTAACTTTGTATGTCGAGGGCGACATAAAAGGCCGCCTTCTTTCAAAACTTCCACAAAACACATGCGGGATGATGGTTAAATGAGAAACATTTGACGTTTACCAGATAAGACTACTTATATAATATAATATCACGAATTTACATGCGTCACTGATAGTTGTCTTGAGACAACCGTTATACACGCACAAACAAATTTGCGTTCAATTTCGAAAATTACACTTCAAACATGAAAATTCCATTTAGGAAAATCACATTCCAGATATAAATAGGTTTATAAAATTTTCTCACAATTTTGTTGTTTCGAATTTTAAATTCAAATTAATTAATCCTTATTTCATTCCAATCTTAACTCAGTCCTAAATATATATGTAAAACTTTTCCTAAATGCACATTGCTTAATATAAAAATGTGTGTTAAAACATCTGTTAATTTCATTCTGTCTATGTTTTTAAATTCTGTATAAAATTAGTTTTAAAAAAGGTGATTTTTTTATTTTAATTAGTTTCAACTTTTTATTCTTTAATTTAAAATTCAATATTTAAATATTGTGGAATTTTTAATATTTTTTTCAAATTCATTACTAGATGACGCCACTAGTATACATTCAACATTTAATTAAGTTACTCAATTAATTGTTAATTTTCCGAAAATATTAAAATAGCATAGTAACATCAAAATGTAATAACTTAGAAAGGCTAGTACATCAGGAAGCAAAGAAAAAAATTATTACAAAATTCCATTTTTACAACCAAAAACAAGTGAAATTAAATAAAAATGAGTGTAATGATTCAATTCTTTCAAAAAGATTCTTATGATTGGCTTAAAACGTCTTGGTAATATTTCATCACTTAAGAATGGATATTGCATATGGCCGCCTAATTTTTTTCTCTGGCATTTTTACAGAATTTAAAGCGGCATATCTTCGTAAAAGTTCGAAATAGGATTTTGAAAATGTATTTTTCATAAATGTAACCTAGCAGCGACGAAAAGTGCAACGATCCATGGTTGCCATATCCGCAACTTAAAAGAATAAAATAAAATAGGAAATATAGTAAAACTTATTTTTGGTCTTAACTTCAGAAAAAGTTTTCAGCAAAATGAGTTCAACAAATTTCTTTTAGGATATAAACCAATTTCTTACGAGGTATTTTCACTAAAAGATGTGTCTTTCCCTTTTAAAAAGTTTCTGTGTTAAACCAGTATCTAGGCAAAGCTATTTCAGTGGAAAAATTTCATCCATTTCAAGGTTTTATATTTGAAACTTCTACAGATAATCTGTAAAGCAATTTAAACAAACACGGATGGAAAATTGTTTACGAGTTACAAAATATTCGTGTAATAAGTTGTTCAACTTGCAGAAGTAATTTTTGGATGTACTCCAGAGATCGTTTCCGATGAAAAAAAAGACTCATTGGTGCATATTTTCGCCACGAATTTGAACTAAAATGACTTTAACGTATTTATATCCACGCTTCATTCAGAAAAGTATTTTAACTTGATATAACCATGTTACGTTTTTGCATGCTTTTATGCAGCTTAATTTATTTTAACTTGATGTAACCATGTTACGTTTCTGCATGCTTTTATGCAGCTTAACTTATTTTAACTTGATGTAACCCTGTTACGTTTTCTCATGCTTTTATGCAGCTCAACTAATTATTTTATGTTTGTAAAGATTGAATTACGAAATCGATTTTTTCATTTATTTCCTGAGTTATGAAATTATGTGCAAATGCATGTTAACGACGACAGTATAATATTTTAATACTTCCAGATTTTAATGATAAGTTAATAAATGAATTTAAAAATTGTGATTACATATGAGAGACGCCATTTGATAACGAATTTGATAAAAAATAATAGATTAAAAGATTCCATAAAATTTATGAAATTCAATTATCCTTTATTTCGGGATGGTACTTGCAAGTACTGCTTCCATCAAACTAACTTTAGTTTAGTTTAATTATATGTTACAGCTAAGAAAATTCGCATCATAAAGAAATAATTTGTTTTTCTATAAGTATGCAAAAACTGAGAATAGCTTTAATAATTTTTAGTAGAGGGAAGAATATGATTTAAAGATTTAATAAAAAATAATGAACAATAAAAAATATTGTTGTAAAATCTGGAATGTTTTTCAAAAACTGTTAAAATTAGAAAAAAATTTTAAAAAAAACTGGCATCTTTGGAAGCATTGTTACGGTTAACGTGGTTAATCTGTTATTATATAAAATCACCGCGTAGATTATATATAATAAACGAATTTTTTATGCGATTATTTTATATAGTGACCGGTTATTATATATAATTACCGCTGTGATTATATATAATAACCGATTACCCTCATTTACCGTAACATATATATTTCAAGTTGCCAATCGTGCAAAAATGATCATTGTACAATAACACTTTGTTAAGTTATTTCTGAAAAAAATTAACTAAAATTTAGAAAACGCACTTTGAGATGTACAGTTACATCCTCCAAAATATATTTTTGCCAAATTTAGTAACTCTATGTCCAACAAACTGCGCTGTAGAGTCCCATTTAACACACAAAATACATACACAAAGTCGCTTTGATTAGTTGAATACAGAGAGATTAAATCATACAATAATCAATATAAAAATAATAATTTCCATTTTTACATGCATTCCAATAAGGCAGATATATAATACTCATTCGTTATTACTAATTCCTTATATAATTTTAATTAATATTTTATATCTTTCGCGTACTTGTCTATTATCTCAAAATTTATTTCAAAGTCAATACTAGTCAGCAACAAAAACATATACCCATGTGAAGAATAACAACTTATTCCTAAAACTAATTTCAATTCACTCATTCCGATTCAGTTCGTAATTTCCAATATTATCCACAACAGCAGAATTTTAGAAATTAATCATTCTATATAATTAAGACTGATGACAATCGAATAAATAATATTATTTCTGAATAGCGGAAATTCTTAAAATTAATTAATATGCATCGCATTTCGAGTTGAAATACATTAAGTAATTCTAAGAACGTTATTTTTGAATTTAAAGAAACGCAAAGTTAAAAAGCTTTTCGAAGAGTTTATTCCGATGATAAATATTTATTTCCGTTTAACTCCATGTTTCGCTTCATTCTACACGAAAACATTTACTAAAAGCAAGCACAAGCAACTGTTCAGTAAAGAATGCTTTATTTTTACTTCTTCTATAAGCTTAGGAAAATCAAGCTCTGCTTTTAATCTGGAAACGCAACGTGGAATTGGCATTTTGAGTAAATTCTTTGCGTGAGTTAAACATTTTCTCGAATTTTTACTTAATGAAACTGTTTACTCTTTTGGAAAAGTGGATCATCATGCGAGAACGGGGGATGTTTCGATTTATTATTTTTTTCCAAAATGTAGTCTGGGATGTGTTTAGTTTTAAAAAAAAGCTACAGAAAACAACTTACAAAATATAGCTATTTCAATACAATAACTTCCATTATGGGGATGGCAACTGTTTATTAGAAATATGCTTTTACCTTTCACAAAATATTGGATACAGCTTTTTTAATTAAGAATTCGGTCAATGTCGGTAAGTAACTTAAATCTTTGCGCCAAGAACATTCAACAAAATTCAAATATATCTACTTTCTTCAAATATATCTACCTTCCATCATAATTGCATAAAGATCCCAGATATTATACTTCATTACCCACTGGTAAAATAAATGGCGTTTTCACTTTTGCGTGGTTTTTTATATTTTCAGTGTTCTTAAGGATTTAAAGAATAAAATTATAATTAAAGAAACTTGGAAACACTCTCAGATTGCAAATAGCGGACTTACGTTTTTGAACATGCACATTACTCAAGTTTCAATTGGTCTATTTTTTAAATTTTATGAGTGCAATAATATTTATGCCATACTTAGTGTAAAATAGTTCTTATTGTTCTTAATAAACAATATTTTACCCTTTTTAATATCAGATTTAAGAGATTTTGAATAAATTCTTTTTTGTGGGATATAATGTCCCAATCTTGTTTAACAGTGGGACATTATATCCCTTTAGTGATCAAATTACTATAATATTATTGTTAAGCAGCTGTAAAGTTGGTTCTCTGACATGCTAATCTTATGGCAGGAAAGAGAGTTTTACTGAAATAGTCCCAGTCGACTATACCCTATTGGTAAATAAATCCCACTTTCACATGAATTTTTATGTTTTCAGTGTTCTTAAGGAATTTGGGAATGGAATTATGATTAAAGAAACCTGGAAACACTCTCAGATTAAAAATAGCGGGCCTATGTTTTTGTTGTCTTCGTAACAAGATTATTGCTAAGATGCTGTGAAGTTGGTTCTCTGACATGCTAATCTTATGGCAGGAAAGAGAGTTTTACTGAAATAGTCCCAGTCGACTATACCCTATTGGTAAATAAATCCCACTTTCACATGAATTTTTATGTTTTCAGTGTTCTTAAGGAATTTGGGAATGGAATTATGATTAAAGAACCCTGGAAACACTCTCATATTAAAAATAGCGGGCCTATGTTTTTGTTGTCTTCGTAACAAGATTATTGCTAAGATGCTGTGAAGTTGGTTCCCTGTCATGGTAATCTTATCGTAGGAAAGAGAGTTTCAAATATGTTTTACTGGAATAATCCCAGTCGATTATACGATTGGCACATTTTCTCGCAGGAGATTTCCAGGAAACGGGAAAAGTGAAAATCTTTAAACTCGCAGTATACCTATTTTAGTATGTCAGTATTAAATTAAAGTTATTTCCACAGTTAAATTTTAATTATGCAAAAGTCGATTCGAAAGGATTAATACATTAAAATATGCTTTTATCACAGCAAAATAGAATGTAGACATTTTAAACTGAGAATTCGCAAGAAGAATTCTAAGTATATAGCTAGGCTGAATTTTTTTGGGGAAAAACTGAATGAACAAAATACAGGTATAGATGTCTGGAGCAACTTTTTAATTAACAATTAAGATCATGGAACTAAGAATGGTGATAGAAAGATGGCGCTTGCACAAAAAGAATGAAAATAAAACCAGAATTCATTGGTTGCACAGATTACATTGTAAGCCACCCTACAGTTAGTTCTTCTTTTCCATTCTTTCTATGCAAATGACATCTTTTTGTCCTCATTTGTTTCCGAATCATTAATGTAGGAAAGTAAGTAAGCCCATTTAGTAAGCAACCGTAACGGTAGATGGCAGCACGAATCAATGAGTGTATGCCGGAAGTTTTTCTCACGAGAACGCGAAGCAACTTCCACGGGTCCATTCAGAGGGATTCACGGTTTCAACAGAGAAGTTGTTAAGTTCGCTCGCGCGGTAGGTGTTTCCGCCTCTGGGCGCGGCCCACGACCTTTTTTCCCCTTTGTTCCGACTCTGGGTTTAAGTCTGGTAATAACTATTATTAAATGGCATAAAACTCTTACCTTAAACTTTCACCTGTATTTAATAATTTCTTTGTAACTATATGTAAATATTCTGTTAATGTGTAATAAAGTAAATTAGTTATTTAACCGAGCATTCTTTCTCTAAATTCATGGCCCTAGCATACCGCCGAGTCTTTAACCCCCCAATCCTACAAAAGTGGTTGCTCAAGCCGGGATTATTTCTCAAGCAACCCGTATTTCTACATTAATTTGTAATATTCCTTCGGACTTTTAAATGACCCTGTATATACCCAATCTTATTAATCATCTTCCGTTAATTGGGATTATTTTTAATGGATAACTGTAATTAATTATTTGAGGACGGCTGTCACACGGGTGTGCTATCAACTCGTGGCGTTAAGCGTACGACCATCCTGAAAGGGTTAGAAGTTCCCGCATATAAAAAAATATATTTTTACTCTTTAATGTAAAATCATGCAACTAATTTTAAACAAGAATTCATTCAAAAGTGAAAACTAATTTAAATTTTTTAAAAAAAATTATATAGTTAACTAACCACAAAGTTTAATTACTTAAATGCTTTCATTACTTAAAAAGTATACTCTTATTGTGGGCAGCTATCTATCAAACATTTCAAAGTAAAATTTTAGACTGGCCTTCTCTATTGAAAATTCAGTCAGTACATTAACCAATTTGAATTTTTGTAAAAATTAATATAATCGAAAAAATACAAAATTTAATTACTTAGATACAATAAACATTTTGTTATTGAGAGCATCAAAAAATTGCCACTGGTCTTCGAAATAAAGTTTGAATCTGATGATTTCAATTAAGAATTCATTCAACTCGTCTATCAAAAAATTGTTCCTGCTTTTCGAAGAAAAATTTGATGCTGATATTTTGGATGAAGAATTCATTCAATTCGTCTATCAAAAAATTGCTTCTGCTCTTCAAAGTAAAATCTGTCGCTGATGTTTTTTTTAATTAAGAATTCGCTCAATATTGTAAAAAAAACTGTGTTTTCATAATGTCTTTTTTATAAGTTCTTTCGATTCGAGAGTTTTTACAACAGTCCCCTTGAGAAATTTATCAAAATACATTAACGAAACAAAGGCTTTTTTCTTTAACAGTTTGAAAAAATAAATAGGAAATAAAAATATTTAGGTTAACAAGAAGTTCGAGGGTTAGTTCCAAATTATGTCTCAAAGAATTGCGGTCTTTGTTTGGATTTCGTTGTTGATTCTTCAAGCATAAAAAGACTCTAATTAGAAGGATGAAGATTCTTCCTAAATCCCTTAGGGATTTTAATATCCTTTTTAGGGAAAAAGCAAAGTAATATCCGTTGTTGTAGAAGTTAAATGGATCGCAGTTTTTTGTTATGTGAAATCAATGAGGCTAATTAGTGTTTATTCATAACTTATGTATATTTTATGTTAGAATCTTAATCATAAATGTTTAGTCTATTGGGGCCGAGGGACCAAAGTAGAAGATACTTTGAGAAAAATATTATTCATCTGCGTTTTATTACGATGAAATAACTAAGTTTGTGTAAAAATAAATCTAATTAACGTATCGTGTTTAGTTTCATTTTTTGACATTAATTTGAAACTTTTTATTCTTTGTTCTTTTCAGTTGAGGTAGAATAATGTTTCAGGAGAAGACAGACATTTTTTAAAAAAATTATTTGTATCATCACTCATCGAAAAAATATAATTGTTACATTCTTCGTAGAAGTTTAAAAGTTGGTTTTGATTGCTTACTCGCAAAATTTAATGAGACCTTTCCACTTTGTCCTAAAATTGATTGAATTTTGAGAACTACTCGGAATATTAAAAATGTGTTAAATATACTTTTTAGTAGTCATTAAATTAATTCAGCGCATATTTTTAGCGATCATCTGTATAAAACGGCAAAATGTAGAAAATAGGGTAAAAAAGTTTTCTGTCATGTTTAGAAATAAATTTGTTTAGGTATATTAAGTTTTTAATTGAATTTCTAGAATTTGTTTCATAAAACAACGAAATTTTCAATTTAAAAGTCTTACATCATTTGCAATTAACCAATAAAATAAATATTTGTAATATACTCTTATTTGCTTAATTTTTTTTCATTTAACTTATTTTTGAATATTCAAATGCACTTCAACACGATAGTATGCCATTTTCATAACTGGATAGGTGTAAGTTAAGTTAACGCAGTGAATATTGTAGACTTAACGAAAATAATCTGTTTACAGCAACACACATAAAGACACACTAAAAGTTCCGAAATATTAGGCATAAGAGAGGATTTTGACATGAAAAACGTCTCTCGCTCGTTACAGTGATAGTCGGTCGAACTTTCTTAAGTGACAAAATACCACCAGATTTGAATCGCTAATAACTGCGAGACTAATAATGCGAAAAAAATGGTTGACCCCATAACGGATACATCATATCTGTAAGAGTTAGTCGCATAGTATTTGTTTTGCCTTGGAAATCATCGTACTAGTGTAAGCGCATGCGCCTGATTGTTATGAATTAGCTTTATGTAAGGTAATAAATAAGTGTAGCGTGGAAACACGTTCAGCCGAGAGGTTGATTCTGGTGTCATTTTAAAGAGCTTGAGGAGTATTACTAGGACCCAAAGTGATACAATAAAAATATTTATCAGAATAAAAGTAAAAATCGGTATTAAATTGAAAATTTCAAACTCCGCATGTTTTTTGATTATAACATGCAGAATTTACTTTCGAATTGTGCGAAACTTACAGAATACTTGACAATACGTAAAAGAAATTTTGTATTAAAATTTTAATTCAAAAGTTTGAATAGTACGGGAAATATGAGCATTTGTAGTAAATAAAGTTTTACTGCGTATACGTGAAATGTGGTTCTATATACTGTCAACAGATGGCGCCATCAGAAGCTACTCTAAATAAAACATAAGAAAGGCGCAGTTCGGGTCCGAGCCGTAGTTTTTTCGTGAAAACGTCGGGATAAAATCATAAAACAAGTGTTTCGTATTAATATGTAATATAATTATCAATCTCTTTAATACAATATTTACACAGAGTAGTATAATGGTTACAGAATAGATAAATTACAAGTTTATCGTTTGTAGCAATGGTCTGTGGTTGAGAGATTGATAATTAAATTACATATTATTACGAAACATTGCTTTATGATTAATCCAGACGTTTTCACGAAACATCTACGGCGCGGACCCGAACTGCGCCTTTCTTACGTTCTATTTTTCCTCTGTTTACACAGCAACGTTGGAAGTCAGAATACGAAGTGACGTAATCGTCAGGATAAAATCTTCAGTCACTGTTTAGATGTGCAATATCAGACAATAATAACTTACAGAGTAGCAAGGAGCATACTACTTTAGTAGAAAGGATAAGAGGAATAAAGCATTGAATTCCAACACTAAACTTAATCTTAACTTTCGGTTTGCATAGGAAAGACAATTAAAATAAAATATTTCTACGAAAATAAATTTCTATAAGCTGAATTCAGATCAAGGCTTTTAACTGCAGTTTGTTACTCGAAAGTGGACGCAGCATCTAAGACAGTAATGGGTTGACAAATAGGTAAACCTGGAGTTTACGGTGCGCACCTGTTTCTCGCCAATTTTACTTGGCGCAATTTCATTTGCCGTCGCCAAATACTGTTTTGTAAGTGCGGTGCGCTTTTTATTGCTCTCTTGCTCATGCGTCACCTGAAAAGAAGAGATTGAGCAAGCAATGCCTGCGGCATTTCAAGTGTGTATCGGGAAAATGTTTTAACTTTAAGAAACATCAGCGGCTTAGTTTTCAGCATAGCGGAATACTCGTAGCTTCGCTTATTCATTGAGAAACACATAGAATACCATACACAGTACTGAACCGATATTCAAACCGAAGAATTTAAAACGAAGGTTTATTGAAATTCGAATAAATCGACAAATCACATCGAAGAGATGAACAAAACAGTCCAATCTTAACGAGGCGCAATATAGCGTTATGTGCAAAATACCGATGAAAAAATTAATTTCCGCTCATGCGCGCATGTCACTCGTTAAAAACATCATTGCGCAACCAAAACAAATGTTCTCTCATCTCCGTTCTTGGCGGCAAAGAGTTGGCGATCCTTCGAAGAACCAAGCAAGTCGGCACCGTTGACTCCAGATTAACCGACAAATACTCAGTGTCTTTTCTTTACTATTCCTCGAAATCAGTAAATATCTACAGTACAGAAATTTATGATTATATAAATAATTCATTCATCCTTTAAGTTATAAGTTTGTAAAATCTCGAATCATACTTTTAAAATTGAGTGTCTAGCGGATAAACGCACAGGAAATTGCTTTTCCTTATTTCAAGTTTTTGGAATTTGAATTCTGTATCTGTAGTCTCTTTCTGAGGCTCTAGTGGTAATTTCTAATTGTTATCCACCATTATCAATAAATCTAACAATAACATTTGAGTTAATACAATATAACTGGCGAGTGTTATTACTTAGAGAGTGATAGACAGTTTCACGCAAAGATGGATTAGTTTCGCGGTGGGGGTGAAATCCTAATTGTATAGTGATACTTTACTGTACTTAGCGATACAGTATGCGCCCTTGCAACTTTGTGACATCTATGGAATATAAAATGTGTAATCCAATAAGGTTCTCGCATTAGCAATAAATCTAGCTATTGCGTTTGAGTTAATACAATAAGACTGGCGA
>BGPR01024859.1:6759-22839 GCA_013235015.1 Araneus ventricosus | reverse complement strand
TGGTATGTAGTCTTTACAAGATGATAGATTTCTATAACGGTTTTTGCGAAATCCGTGGGAAGTCTTTTTTCCTTTGGATGTGAACAATATAACTCTTAGATAAATGAAATTTGGTATGTATTCTTTACAAGATGATAGATTTCTATCAAGGTTTTGCGAAATCCTTGGAAAGTCTTTTTTGATTTGGTTGTGAACAATATAGGTAGGTGAAATTTTGTATGCGATATTTTTTAACCACAGTTATAGATCAGTATCACATTTTTTGCCCAAATCCGTTTGCTGTACGTGAACTCGATAACTGCAAAAAACAGCAAGCTAGACGGATGAATTTTAGCATGTGATTTTTGCACAAAAATTGCAGGTCTTTGTCAAATTTGAGTGCAAATTCGTGAAAGGCTAGATTGTCTGTCTGTTTTTCTGTCCGTGTAATGTGACTTAGATAACTTAAAAACTCAACAATTTAGATAAATGAAATTTGATACGGGGCATTGATACCAAAATTGTAATTCTGTATCAAATTTTGGACGAATAGGACGGTGGGAAGGAATAGTGTTTCAAAATATACAGGGTGTTTCAAAAACACGTAGACGAAATGAAAAAGCAATTAGGACAAAATGACATTGGAACATTTTGCCTATCGCCCTTTCATTTTGTAGACAGTTTTTTTAAATAATACCTTGTACGAGGCATGTCCGGAAAGTAAGTACCGTTTTGGAAAAACTCGCATAAAAAATGTTTTTTCAAAACAAAATTTATTTTTATATGAAAGAGCATTTCGTAAACTATTTTTCTACATAGTTACTACCATTGTTCAGACATTTGTCATAGCGAGAAACCAACTTATCTATACCCTCTTCAAAGAAAAATGCCGCTAGTGAAGACAGTCACTGCTGAACACCGTTTTTTGCGTCGTCATCGCTGTCAAAGCGCCTACCTCTAAAATCACGTTTCAAGTTCAAGAACAAACCCAAGTTTCATCACCGGTCACAATTTTGTTTAGGAGTTCATTGCCCTCTTCACTGTATCGGGTACGAAATTTCAAAACACTGCCAAGTCACTTCGTTTTGTGGACATCCGTAAGAATTTTCGGAACCCAACGGGAACACAATTTGCGATAATTTAAGGGATTTCTGACAATCTCATGCAAAACAGATTTTTGAAATTTGTGGAAACTCATCAAAAAGCATTCTTATTGTGAACCGTCTGTTTTCACGAATTTTCTCATTCACTTTTTCAACCAAACCATCATTGACAACAGAAGGTCACCCACTCCGTGCTTCAGCATGAACATTCGTGCGTCCATCATTAAATTGTCGAACCCACTTTCTAACCATTCCATCAGTCATTACATTTTTACCATAAATCTCTACAAGTTGACGACGAATTTCAGCTGGCTTAACTTTCTTTGCGTTCAAAAATCGTATTACAGAACTCACTTCACAGTCGGCGGGATCGGCAATCGTCTTAAACATTTTGAACGCTCACTGACACATGTAAACACAACACACTCCGGCTGTAATGGCGTCAGTGGACAGACAATGAACCAGAGACACGTGCGCACATGCGCGGAACTGCGACACTAGCACTGCGGTGGCGGTAGAGCGAAACAGTACTTACTTTCCGGACACGCTTCGTATAAATGATTTTGTTCATTATAGGGTGAAACTAAGCACGAAATTAGCAGTATTATGCCGGTTTACGAGAAAGTAGAAATGAGAACATTATCAAGACAGCTATTTCGCTTAACCCCTTCAGACCTGGTGTCCGGTATACCGGACATCAACTTTGAACTGCTCCTATTAATTCAATAATTGACGAAACTACATGCTGTTTTTTTTATTTGATTCTCGATATTCTTATCAATATAATCGGTGCAAGAATTTTTCGTTTCGGGCATGGAATCATTTCATACTTTTAGTTTTTTCAAAAAAAATTGAGAAAATCATCGTTCTTCCCAAAATGGAGCTCTGTGGTGAATTTTGTTTTTGAAGTAATTTCTTGTTTTTGATCCTTTTTTTACCATTTAAAAGGCTCTTAAAATATTTTATTACTCTTTGACAACCATTTTAAAGTAAAAGTTGTGTGATTTTGTGTCTTTTTTTAGTTGAAATATCCGGTATTGTCCGGATGCCGGACATGGGGTAACTTCTTTAATTTTTCATCTACAGGCTTGAAATTTCATTTATGCTTTAATCTTTGCAGTAGTACACAGTACGCCAAAGGAAAAATTCTAACTCCATTATTTCTTAATTCCGACTGAAGGGGTTAAGAAAAAACTGAGAAATTTGAAGAAAAATGACTAAAATATTTACCTAACGCTAACAGCCATAGACAAAATCATATTCTAAATATACATAAATCCTTGTAGGAGTAAATTTTTACGACAGTTATCTGTGTTATGCTCTAAAATATTTCTCGTACTTCAAAATAGTTTTGAAATATAGCTGAAAATAGTTACTAAACTGGTAATTTTTCATAAAAAATGTTTTTCGTTTATATTTAACCATTTAAAAATAATACTTGATTTTAAAATTGACCTCAGTTTTTAGAGGAAAACATCAAGCATATAATAGAAAAGAATCTCGGAAAATTTCATATCAATACTTGAATAACGTTTTGAGAAATCATTGTTACGGTCGACAGTTTTCGTCAAAAATATCATTGTTCAGAAAACACATTTAAAGTTTTCATGCAACATAAAATAATTCTTACAGTTCGGTAATAAAAAGCTGTAACTCCGTTTGTAATTCACGTAGAGTAAAAAGTGAGACAGTTTTGGAACGCTGGTTAAACAGGCTACAAAATTAAGCCAAAAAAGTTTTTTGATAATTTCATCAAAAACGACGATTTTAAACCAGTCGGATACCTTAAGAGATGGCGCTGTACGCCGAAAAACTTGTTTTCTGCAAGCAGTTTTAAAAAAGTCAATTCAAGCAGTCTTTGCAATCAGAATACAATGTTTTGAAAACGTTCATCGTTCGAAAAAATGAGGTGGCTTAAAAGGAGAATGAAATTTGACATCACATCCTTCAATGTCTCAACGGAAATGGAATTGCATGCCACACAAATCGCCGATTCAAGCTCAACCAGCGTAAAGAGATGGTTCCCGTAGACAGTGTCTTTCAATGCGTCCCACCGAAAGTAGTCACAAGGAATCAGATCGGGTGAATATGGAGGCCAATCCATTCCTGTGCCAGTAAATCTGGGATAGTCCAACGCAATTACTCTATTCCCGAAGTATTCATCAAAAAAAGCGAAACTCTGGATTCTCTATGGGAACATCCGTAGGCTGTTTCTCAATATTGTTTGCGTACTTGAACGTTTAAAACCAGTCTCTGATGCAATTCTTCGGAAAGTATTCCTTGGGTTTTGCTGAACAATTCCAGAAACATTGGCGACATTTTCACAAGTGACTACAGTTTGCCTGAGTCCAAAATTTCCCACTCGATTATCATCCGCGCTGCCTGGAATATCACAGATTAGAACGCAGTCCTACGGCAACAAGGCGCAGTTTTCAAAAAAGATTTAATGCTCCAAAAGGACCCGATGCAAAAACCATTCGCAAGCTCTTCGCCAAATTCGAACGGACAGGCAGCGTGAATGATAATCGAGTGGGAAATGTTGGACTCAGGCAAACTGTAGTCACTTGTGAAAATGTCGCCAAAGTTTCTGGAATTGTTCAACAAAACCCAAGGAATACTGTCCGAAGAATTGCATCAGAGACTGGTTTGAAACGTTCAACTACGCAAACAATATTGAGAAACAGCCAATGGATATTTCCATGGAAAATCCAAAGTCATCAGACCATACCCATAAAAGATGTACAACAAAGGTTTAACTTTGCGAACGAGATTCTCACAACGATTGATACTGAAGGATTTGATTTTGGCTGCATCTGGCTCACAGATAAAACACATTTACACTTGAATGGATTCGTGAATAAACAAAACTGGAAATTTCGGGGTTCCGAAAATCCTCATTTGTGTGAAGAGAAACCACTGCATTCGCCTAAAGTTACTGCTTGGGTTGCGATATGCAGCAGCGGCATTATCGGGCCTTTTTCCATGCGAGAAACGATCTCTAGTAAACGTTACATTACAATTTTGGATCAATTTGTCAGCACACAGCTAACGTTGGAGGATCGACCAAGAACCGAGTGGTTCATGCAAGATGGGGTTCGACCACATAGTACAGAAAAGGTATTTCGCTTTTTTGATGAATACTTCGTGAATATAGTAATTGCTTTGGATTATCCAGGAATGGATTGACCTCCATATTCACCTGATCTGCACCGATTTTGATGAAACTTCTTTATTAACCAACATGAAGTATGGGAGGGGAAATTAGCCCTAACACAGTCCCTTAAGACATTGTGGCCAAAATCCCCAAAATACATGTAACAAATAGGCCGTTTGACATTCTTCGTGATTTTGATGAAACTTGGCATACATTTGCCTCACTAGCCGACTTGAAGTACTGTAGGGGTAAATAAGCCCAAATCCAGGATCTCAGGGCAGTGTGGGTCAAAGGCTCCAAAATACATAATAACAAATAGGTCGGTTGACATGCGATTTTGATGAAACTCGTACACAGGCTCCTCATTAGCCGACTTGAAGTATTGAAGGCGTAAATATACCATAACCCAATTCCTCTCAGTAGATAGAGGCAAAGTCTTCAAAATACATATATAACAAATAGGCCGATTGACAAGCTTAACAATTTGAGTAGCTTGGGCGATGATTTTGTAATTTGGAGCACATACATCTAATTAGGACACTAAAAGTACTATAGGGTATATAAACGCTTATTCAATCCGTCAGGTTATTGTGGGCAAAGTCATTTTAATTCATTTAACATATATTATCTCAGGCTGAATAAAAGCACTATAGGGGAAAATAAACGCTCAACCAATTCCTCAGAGTAGGTTAGGGAAAAATCCTCAAAATGCATGTAAACCCTTGGGCCGTTTGATATACTGTTGAATAGGGCTAGGGAGATGTTGATGAATTTTGGTACTCATACTTCTAATTAGCCAACTAAAAATACTGTAGGGTTAAATGAACGCTAATATAATCTATGATGTTAGGGTAGAAAAAAGTAGTTTAAATACAGGAGGCAAATAGATGATTCACATGAAATTTGATATCGCTTTGGCAATTTGATGAAATATTATACATATGTTACTCACCAGCCATATAAAAGCACTTTAGCACGAATACTTACTCAATTCTTGAAGTAGGGTTGAGCAAAGAAACAGTGCGATTGACACGAAACTCGATACTGCTGGAGCGATTTTGTTGAAACTTTGGTAATAAGCTTCATTTCTAACTGACATGAAGCACCTACCTTGATGGACAAATAAGCCCTAAGGCAATCGTCCAGGATAGGTTGGGGCAATGTCTTTTAAATGCACGTAAACAAATGGATTGATCGAAATGAAGCAAAACTATCAGGTTTCAACATGTCGAACTAAAAATATGGAGGGGTTAAATCTTTTTTAATCAATCCTTTAAGATGATAACAACCGATAATATACGTGGAAATGCTTATTTAGAACGGCTGGAGCAATTCTGGCGAAACATGTTTCATTAGTTGAATTAGACACGTTAATTGCTGAAATGTTATTATAAAAATGATTCGGACATTGCTCAACAACGACAAAAATATTCTGTACTGAAAAATGGGCCTTCTTTGGTTGAGTGGAGGTCAGACATTGAAATATATTGAGTAAATGGACCAATTAGCATGAACGTTTTATGGTCAGGGTTCCTAAAATAATAAGATGCCCACAAAAATTGGCTAATAAAGCAAGAAATATATGTAATATTGCATACTATCATGAAAGACTTATCTATGAAATTTTTTGTAATTTTTTTAAATATTAATTTATGGAGCTGTTCGTAAAAAAAATCGATTCTCGCAAAATATTATCGCAGTAAAATAACATGAATAAACATTTTGTTATTTATAAATAATAATTCAGTTTCCGGGCAACGCCTGGCACTCTGATAGTTATATTCATAAAATGATAAAGATTATTAAATTTTCACAACAGTAATATCTCAGCATAATTTCTGGCTAATCCATCACAAACAACCCTCAGAGAGGAAAAATCAGAGAAACGGTGTGGTTTTGAAACACCAGCAAAATTTTTCTTGAAGTATCCCCAGAAGAAGCTAATAATCCAAAAATATTAAGAATTCACCCCAGTTCCGATCCAAACTACCAGCTATTTCGAATTCAAAGACAAAGTCATTTAGTGTTATGCTTCTCCAAAGAACCATTGTGAACTTTGGAAGAGGGAAAGCAATGGACAAAGAGAAATCACCGCCAAATGCTCAGACGCCCTATTACTTTTGTACGTGCTTCTGCATTACATCGGAAATAAATCTCCTTTATGAGTCTTCATTCAGATTTCTGGAATGGGAAAGTTACCTGCCGAAACTCAAAGTAATGCCTGTGTATTGAATACTTTATGCATGTACCATGCACAAATCTAAATTATGTTTACCCGGTTGCTTATAAAAGGAGTTGTTTTGGAAAGTATAAGACATTTTCACTGCATATGTTTGGGGTTGTAAAGAGTAAAAACATATATATAAATTATCGTTTAGATCTAGTATTAAAAAGATGTTTAAGGATATTGTCTAAAATTATGACAATGGGTATATGAAGATGCTTTACCTGTTTAACAGTTCGCTTAGTTTAAAGCTCTTAAGGAATTAATATTAATTTATGTTCTCTCTAAAAGGTTTAAAACTTTTGAAATTCGATTTGATCATTTTTCCGGAAGCCAAAGAATCCGAAATAATGGACGTATTGAATTTTAAGAAAAACACATTTTGATTCAAGGGATAATTTATATATAGACTTTGTATTCAATGTGTTAAATCAAATAAGTGTTTGAGACAGAAAATCCATCTGTAGGCCATATTGATTGTGGATAATTGTTTGAAAATTGAAGGTCTTTACATTCCATAAACTTACTGTTTCGGCTAGAATTTTCTTTTCTCCTTCATTTGTTATTATTCATAATTAATATGCATATATTATAATTGAACAACTTTATAAAAGGCATTTTTGCATTTAGCTGTGTTCCTTATCATACTGAAGTTCCAGTTGCAATTATAGACAAATCTAAGCCTCATAATTTTACTTCGACTGCAGAATGAAAAAGGCAAGTGAAACGTAATAATTACATAATTCAAATTTTGAGAAATCGAAAAAATAAATTACTTATTTAAATGCTGTAACGAAGCATAAATAAATTGTTAACAAACTTTTAAGGACTTTCCATGTTTGAAAGTTCTAGACGATCTATAAATACGAATATGTCTAAAATGCCATTTATCTCCATTTCACGACAAGCATAGACAAATAGAAAAAATAAAAATTTAATTATATGCATCAGATTTTCCGACGAAGTTACCTATACTTCATCGCAAAACTAACTGCCGTTCTGTAAAAAGATATTTGCATCAGTATTTGCTAGAGTTAATGTAAAATTTGCCTACTTTTGTCCAATACCTTTTTGTATTTATTTTATAATTTGGATTGTAATAACAAATTAAAATAAGATCTTTAAATTTCCGTATCATTCAAAGGAACAATACTAAGGGAATTCTATTAACCTCAGATATTTTTTTCATAATCTTAGAAAAATATTTAAAACTAATTGCATTCATGGATACTTTTAAGAAAATAACGGTTATATTCGCATTGATTAACTTTTGATTTTACTTCAATAAACTGTGTCTCCCATCATCCATCTAGATACAAGAAAGGAGAGCGGCTGATAATTAGGCATTCCGAATTCAGGTTTTTTTCTTAATATTAGAAAAAATATTTAAAACTAATTGCATTCACGGATACTTTTAAGAAAACAACGGTTATATTCGCATTGATTAACTTTTGCTTTTTACTTCAATAAATTGTGTCTTCCACCATCCATCGAGCCACAAGAATGGCTCGTGGTTGATAATTAGGCATTCCGGGCGAAATTACGAGTTTCCTTTCTTTAATAATGTTTCATCTCGTAATCCCTCCTTCTACAATAAGATGCAACCAGATGAAAGAGCCTCGCTGCAGACAATATTTGGTACTTAAGCAGACGATGAGCTTCTTCATTCCCCTATCTTTTCCTCTGCGGTAATTACATTTTCCTTTGCCGATTAATTAGCCAGCATTTTAGAAACCGCCATTAATTAAAACGAAGCTCTTGCTCTCTATGTATTTTCCTCGTCTTACTGGCGCTACTTATAGAAACAACAATACTGAGGAAAACTCATATTTTCCGCATTGAAGTAGGATGCTTTACCTCATTCAGAGTTTTCTTCCTAGTGTTAAGACACATATCACGACATTTTAATGCAATTTTTTGGGACTATTCTCGATGGTTAAACATGTATGCATGCTTTCTACATATCCAAGATAAATTGTCTAGGTGACAAAAGCTGACTGTAATTTTTCTCTTATAATTTGGGTAATGTGATGGTATCTTCCTACTTAAAATGAGAAAAAACTGTAATAAAGAAGAGTTATACTTTGAAGAACCATTTTAATACAAAAATGAAGCACCGAAATTTGAGTATCATTTTTATTATTTATGTGACTTAAATTTTGCGAAATTGTAGTGTTCTTATTAAACACTTTTAGTTTTAACAGAATTTCAGAACAGACTTCTGTATCTTTAGCAGTTTGTTTTTTAGCTTCATGGCGATACTAGTACTGAACATTAATATATCATTTTCTTGCGATGTAACTAGTACATACAATGAATAATTGAATATAAATAGCACAAGTGTTGATTTTAAGTGATTCATGTAGATTTAGATGCTGACATTAATATACAGTACTAATAAAATTGCAAAATTGTGAGTTTTAAGTGCTTTATTCAATTCCTAATTTTTCTTTACTTTAAGGAAAAGCTTGCATTTGATGAAATTAAACGGAAGATATTCAAATTATTTTTAATTTTTTATTCTTAAAATTTGAAGAATAGTCTGATATTGCATTACACAATGCTTATAAAGGTACCTTGAAAATCATTCATTTATATCTTAAAGAAAAAAGGAATGCCACTTTAGGTACATAAAATTATACAAAGAGGAAATGAGTCTTAATATAAGCAGAATAATTACATTTTATAAGCTGTATGAAGTGTATAGAATTTTCTTTGTTTCCTTAGCAACATTTTCACATAAGATTCTACTTCTTATTATTGAAAACGTCTTTCAGACTACATTAAGGCTGCGAAAATGTCAGACATGAAACTGAAATTTCAAAGTTTTAATTAAATTGTGTGCTTTCAATCTACTGTTACTTTAGTGCCTTCTCTTTTACTGAATAGTGTAATTGAAGTCCAACGAAGTTTAATTAATTTGTTCTTGTTACTTATGCAATTTCATGTTTTATTTATTTTTCTTCTTTTACTTTTCGGGAAAAGATTACTCCTTCGTAACTAATAAAACTTTTTTTCCATTGTAATGAACTATACACAGAAAATATTTGTAATAACTGAAGCGAATGCTTGCGAAAATGATACACAGACTTAAAAGTCCCTTTTTAATTAAATAAATTTGTGCATGTTTAAGAATTTCAAAACATGAAATATAATTTAAAAGTATCGATTTATTTTGCGCTTGTAAACAATTCAGATCAATTAGCACAAAAATGTTTTATAAACTGCAAAGAGGATTATAGCTCTGAAAAGTGTTTTATAATTCCACTATATTTTTTAAAAAATTAGCCCTTTCGCATTTTCGATTGAAAACTTATAAATGGAAATATTTCAAACAGTAATTCTTTCTACAAACGGAAAATGTGCCAAAATGAAATGTTTTGAATAAAGTTTAATAGTTACGTACTTACATTTTCCAAATATTTTTTTCTATGACACTTACAATAGCTAGAATGGAATATTTTTAGCAGTTTTGCAATCTTTATTAAGTGTGTAACATTTCTTTTTGAAAACCCTTTCACAAAAGTGAAAGTGGCAAATCGAAATATTAACTGAGTTTATTTGTATAAATATATTAGAATATATTAGACACTCATAAACGGTTAAACATTCCACAGACACTCATAAACACTCATTAGACACTCATAAACTTAAATATATCTAAATGTTATTTCTAATTATAAAACTATTAGAGATTTTTCAAAGACACGAAGATCATGGGCAAGCAAGCAATCGCTATGACTTTAGTAATAAGATAGAGAGTAAGATCTTTATCTTAGTACAATAGATTTTATGATTATGGGATAAAACAAAATAGTGATTTTAGGATATAGTTTACATTTTTATATTTTAATTTCTGACTAAATATATAAAAATATCTTTTTTCATTAATTACTTATATTCATTTCAGTAGAATTATTTATTTTAATTCCATCCTTTTGCTATTCAGTTTATAGAGATATCAATCCGAATATTTTTTTTTAATAATTCGCAATATTTGATGTATAGAACTATTTACTTCTATTAAAATACTATTTTTTAAAAATATAAACTTTAGCATTATTTGTACAAGCAGTTGTTCACTTACTCTATCAGCGTTACAAATTAACCATCTGAGCGCCCAATTATTTTGAGCTTTTAGCTATCATGTTAGAAAACGTAGCTTTTTAAGAAAATGAATCGAAGTTTTTGTATTTAATTATATCTCTAAACTGATTGTTTAAGAAAATATACATATAAATACGATCCATCTGCCTTTGAACTAAACATGAAAAACAGAAAAAGACGTTTGCGCCACTCGGAGGTTTAATATAAATAAATCATTATGAAGTACTGTAATATTTAATATTAACTTACTTACTAATTAAGGTCATAACATGTTTATATAGTTAAAGTATTGCTTGTAGGAAATTCATGTCATACATGATAGTTCATTTTTTACATAACAAGTGATGAAAATTACTATTAAATATATATAATTGCAAAAAGAAAATATATCTGGAGTAAGATAGAAAAATATGGCAAATTTACTAGTGTTTGTATTATTAACTTAGCAGCTGTTAAGTAATGAATAAGATCTTGAAAGGACAATTGATTTGACATCTTTCTAATGAAAAGCAGAGAAAGGAAAACTGTAAGAAACAAAATGTTGCGTTGAAATCCTTCACCAACTTCAATTCTTCAAATGCTTTTGACCCTAATTTCATATCTGACACACAACTATGGTTTATTCTTAGAAATCCTTACGTATATTTCTGGAGTTTAAACTAAAAGATTTTATTCACTGATAGCCGAGATGTACATATTTTCAGAAAATTAACTGTAGAGCTTCATTTTCTGGAGCATAATTTTAAAAACAAATGTTCATGCATCAAAGTAATTAAAATAGACTTACAGAAATGAATACAAAGGATTTGTCATTGAATGAAATCTAGATATATCTAGATGAAACCTTGCTTGCTTCATATTTCCTACATACTAGAAAATCAATCTTCTTTGAATAAAGATTGAATTTCTTTCATACATTTCATTTTTTCTGGAAATAGAAACCATGTTTTGTAATTTTTTAAATTTAAAGGATTTATAATTAAATGGGTAAATTTTTAAAAAGAATGGGCCTTTTTTTGAAGGATTGCATTATTTGGTCATGAAACTTTCATTTACATCATTTCTAATTTTAACTTATAGTATGAAAATTATTATTGTAAAAGTTATCTAGATAATGTAGAATGTTTAGCTCGACAAATTTGAAAGTTGAAATTTAAACCCTGCATTTCTCACACATGAAAAAGAAATGCATTTTCCTCAAATAATAGATTTATGAATCATAACAACCAATTTTATAGAGAAATAATTGAGGAGTGCTTTTATTTCTTTTTTGACGTAGACATACGTCTCTTACGTCTCTCCATAGTGGTCTAATTTTGTGTTGGGAAAGGAACAAATTATGACGCTATTCGCGCTAAAGTTAAACGTTTATAGCCCCGCAACCAAATAACATAGAGGGTTGGTTTTAGTTTCATTTAACAGAGAAAGGAAGACATTGAAGATTTAAAAAATAATCTTAGAATTTGTAATTATTATTTAGTCACAGTCGAGCTACAAATGTGGTGAAAATCACGAAGAATTTTACTTAGAGAGTGTCACATAGTCACACTAGACTAATAGTTACTATAGACTATAGAGTTAATTGTCACATAGAGCTACTTTAGTTGCAGAAAGTCACAGTTGAGTAAGGTAAGTAAGTCTACGCCCCTCAATCCCAGCGGCCTTTTCGCAGAGACAGACTTCCGTGGATTTTTTAAAACTTCGATTAATTAAACGTGGAAAATTATTATATATTTTTGTTTTTTTTAAAATAAGAAACAACTACCGAAACCCTCCCCAAAAAGATTCAAAAACAATTTCTTCATAAAAATTTGACATTAAAGTTGTTTTTCATCACTTTTAATTTACTTTAATATTTTTTATTACACAGTGATAATTAGTTTAATATCTAACATAAAATGTTTCATGTTTAATACTACAGATATTTGTTTATTACGAGATTAACTTCTTCCCACTATTCGATATTCTGTGACTCTTCCTAATGTTTCTGCTTGATTAATATAAAGTGTTAAAAAAAGAATAAACGGGACTTTTCTACCCTCTACTTTCTCGTATACATCCACAATATGACGCGCTTCAGAATGATAATTTTCTTAACCTGGAATACTGCCTGTAAACTGGGTTATAAAGGATGCGAAAATCGTCCATTGAAAAAAGAAAATAGGAAAGGTACTAGTACAATAAAGAGTTGGTCGAAGACAGATATACATTCTATTTGCAAAGTAAATGATAAAATTTGTTATGCGCAGAATTTAACGGCTGATGCAATGAAACAAGACGAAGACAAGACAGATGAATCAAGTCTGTTACATTATCATTTTGCGACATTTCGGATTAGAAGTTCATTTTTTGTCTTGTCTTATGGTGCAGCGTATCAAGTATCATTTTGGAGCAGCAAATCTTCCCGTCGACCATTTTGATCCACAATTTAATAAATATCTACAATTTTGAGCGCTAGACCACATATTAAATTTCATTTTTCTTGTCATTTGCAGTTTTGAATTATCGTTTTCCCCTAAAGTCACGCAGGCAGAAAGTAGGTCCACGGTCGGATTGCTTTCCAATATTTCGATATATATCTTAAATTCTAATCTCAGGAAAGCATAATTTTTTTTTCATCTAACCCTTTCAGTTTTTTAAAATTAAATACTCAAATACACATGGAGCGATTGTCTTTCTTATCTCAGATTTAACCAAGAAATGGTATAACTCTCGAAAGCTGGTGTTCGGCCTGGATTTTAAGGTTCATCCAACTACTTTTTCATGTTTTTCAGTTATCTTGGCCAAACTAGGAGAGAAAAGATGACATAATTCCAAAAAAGTATTTTTTGAAATTCAAGGACTTCCAAAATTTGGAGATTCTTCAAAATTTTGAGGATGACTTTTTTGACGATTACAGTCCTTTCTTTTTATGTATTTCGTTTATGAGAAAATAAAGAACAATTCAAATATGACTGCTGATTGGATAATATGGAAAACATTGTATTTCTGTTTGGTGTTCTAATTTATATCTTATCTACTGTCATAATAACGATTCCACAAGTATAAGTATCTATTTTAAATTTGTTAAGAAGGAAGATAATGGTCAAAAGGAAAAAATAGCATTGCATTGTAACCATAATACGGCCCACATTCCAGCCAAATCCAATCTTACCTAATGGATATCAGATTAACGACCGCCGATTAGTCTGAGAAATCCCTAGAGTCTATTTAGTAGCATAAATCTGTGGATTACGTCTACGGATCGTCGAGGTACATTTCTTTCCCAAAAATTCCCTGAAACCCTGCATTTTTGTTTCTTTCATTTCGTCGAGGATTTTGATTACAACACACATCACTGATAACATAAAATGACCGCCTACTAGGCAATTAAAACAAGACGAAGAGCAACAGATAACTGCTCTCGTGAGTACTTTCTACAGATAGGATTTGAAGGATTTGCCATTTAATGAAGTCGGGATACTTCCAGGTAAAGTTTTCCACTGCGTGCTCTCGTTATGTACTGAAATCTCCCCTTATCCCTTTAGGATAAAGTTTCAATTGAAATTTTTCTCCATTCAATTTTATCCAAAAATAGAATGTCTATTTTAAAATTATTTCGAAATAGGAAGGGCTTATTGTGTTTCCGATTACAGAACACTAAGGAAATTTTCTGATATTTCTGTTTATATGAACTTACATGAACGTCAGAATCTGCTTTCAACGTAATCTCACCTTTCATAAGACGCGTTATTTTTCACTTCATATGAAAGGAAGGCTGGATTAATTTCATCCACATAAAAGGTTAATACAATATTTCAACGAAGATACAAATCAAATCATAATGACATTGAAACTGAGCGGGTATACAAATGATTGTGAAATATTATCAAAAAAATCCTTATGACCTTTTTTCTCTTTTTTGAGGAAGATGAGACTCACTGAACTGAAAGTTTCCTGAAAAAAAGATTATTTAAATATTATTTGCATTCATATTTTAATTGCAGCAGAAAATTTTCTCTTAGCTGTTTTCATGTTTCTTTATTTTTTTTTATTTTAAAATATTTCAATTTGGTAAAAAGTTCTGGCACATTTATTTTCGCATTTTATGAAAATTTGAATGAGGAAATAATTGCGTTTAGTTACATGTGATAAAACTAGATTTTCTGTGTGATTCCGGTTATGAATTACTAACCAAAATATTTTGTAAAAAAATGTACATGAAAAAGGAATTTCTTTTTTTGCCTCTGGAGCTTCCTGGATTCTAAACGCAATTAGGCATATTAAATACAGAGCATGTCAAATACATGCAAATGCATTATAATACAACGAAAAACGTAGAACATTGCATTTTTATTTCTATCCAATGTCAAGAACACACCCATTTGAGTCACGTATTTATCTTTACCGTTCCTATTAAATACTATTAACTCAAGGTTTTAATTTAGAAAATAATCTTTAGTTATTTTAGCTGCATCAAAAGCAATATGTCGGATAGAAGATAGACGATAAGAAAATCTATCTCCAATATTAGAGAATCTTTATATTATTTGAATTTCATTAGAAAATAAAAATAGCATATCAAAACTCATCAAATTTTTATGTTATCATTGTGAAGTTAAATGACATGCGATTAGAGACATGTCTTCTAATTTAATTATAATTTATCCTATTAACCATTTTAATTCTCTGTTTACAGTATAATTAAATCAATTCTTTCATAAATGTGTAGATTTGTTTTGCTTGAAACAATATTATGCAATACACATCAACGTTTTGAAGCAACATTTTGTAGCCTTTTCAGTTTCAAATTCTTGAGGATGGAGAATATTAATGCAACCGTCAATACGCCAGTTTCGTCAATAAACAAAATATTCATTCAAGCATAAATTCGTCTTTGAATTGTTGCTTTGTCTTATGAAGGATTTTGAAAAACCTTTTTATGAGACATGATGCTTAACTTAGAGCAATGAATCTAGGTATTGTCATTTGACACATATTTTCAAAGCACAAAACCTTTTAAATATTTACACAGGATCAATGATAAGAAAAAGCAGCATTTTTAAGTGTCCATTAAAACAGATCCTTAGAAAATCTCGAAAGAGAGAAAAGAGGAAAAATGTTTGTCTTTAGATTTCTGTTAGTGTGGTGTTTGTCTTCTTTGATTTAAGGATGCTATTTTGTCGGTTTCTTCTATTATTTTACTTTTACTGGAGATTGCCCGATTTCTCTAGTTTCATATGTATTTTTATACCATTAATATGCTTCCAGGAGGAAGTGAAATTTTCATTTTAAGTGAAAGCTGGTTCATTATTAATCCTTCAGCACGCACGTTCAATCTTCACATTTACGGAAAATTTTAAGCTTTAATTGTTAAACAAATTCTCTTTTATTTGCTCTTCTATCAAAATAATTTCAATAATATATGAATAATTTTGGTGCACATAATTTATATATACTGCATTATTGCATTATTATGCGCATAAATTTATATATACTGCATAATTTATATATACTGCATTATTGCATTATTG